>JARJDZ010003958.1:0-102966 GCA_030264555.1 Aleochara sp. GC000083 | reverse complement strand
AATAAAAACAGCCTACTATTTATTTGTATTTTTGATCTTTTAACTGCTAATATCTTTGCTAGGCACTGAACTATTATCACATGTGATACATGAAATCAATTTAGAATTTCACCATCTTTGGAATGGTGTAATAATATATAGGGTGTTCCATTTAAAAAAACATAACTTTGGTCTGTATCTTTTTTGTTTGTTGTTCTTTTGTTTTTCCGGATAAATATTTTAAAACTAGAGATTAATATCTATAAGTGTGCCAAATTTCATCAAGAAATTCTGATAAATGAAGAAGATAAAGGGGGTGGACACGATAGCTGAGACAGCCTGTATAGTAGCCTTAAGAAACCTTGATATTTCATGTCTATTCGAGAGAAGTATCGTTGATATCATGTCTGGAAGATATTGAGGACTGCCTTTTTATATATATATATTTTATGGAACTCTTCAACAAAGCTTGAAGTATAACCATAGCAATTTATCCTATGAAGTGAAGTTTTTCAACATGTTTCAATTCTGGAACTCTTCAGTATAGCAACTAATAGCTAGTAAAAACTATTCTGGAGAATCTTGAATGTTCAGGTTCAACCTTTAATCATTTTTATGATATAGGAACTGTTTTGGACTTTATAGTTATTTTTAGAGACATCAAAAGTTTGCTAACTAGTAGATAAGTCAATTGTTAATACGTCTGGAAAATCATGAAAGTTGTCCATAGTAAGTTTGTTACAAAGAGTAGGTTCTGTAGCATGTTACTAGTATTCTTTATGGTCATATCAACTAGTAGATTCAAAATCTGATTCAAAGATTCCTAAATCTTCTTGGACAATATTATAAATAAAAGCTATTTCTTTTATAGCTTTCTGTGGCTATCTTGAATGTTCAAGATCAACCTTCAGTCATCTTTATGATATAGACATAACTATAGACTTAATAGTTGTTCTTATAGAACTTAAAATTTGGAATTTACTGAATACAATGTTTGCTATAGCTTTAAAATGTTATCCTAGCATCTTCATCAAGACTATTGTATATGCAACTTTTGCAACTGTTCTTAGATAGTCTACAAATATGGTAACATCAAGCAATCTTTCAGACTTGATTCAGTGGTACCAAAAATCTGTTTAACACCCAGCCAGAAAAGACCCTACTGTTTATAACTAATCTGAGGATAATCTGATAATCAAGGATACCTCAGATTTAACAAATATCAAAATTGCACTTCTAGATGTCTGCTTGAAGATACTTTCTTGTTAGAAGCAGCAGATATCTGTCTTATTTGTAGGACACAGACACCATTCTAATTTCCACTGTTCCTAGAGAAGCCAAAACGTTTCTGATCAACCTTATTTGACATAAGACCCCAAAACTTTTATGTCTATCTTGAGACATGTCTGCCCACCCTATAACACCAAAACCAAGCTCAGACATATCATAAATATTAAAATACGCATAAAAGAGCCCTGTAAATTGTGGGATACTTAATTTAAGGTTACACCTTTTGTCGCCCTCTTATATGCTATACAAAAAAACAGTAGACAAAAGTTATAGTTGCACATAATCTTCGCCCTTTGGTGCGCGTCAAAATGTATATTATCAAAACATACCCAGCACTCGTCGTAATGCGCCATAATTTCCAGCGTCGCCTCGTAAATCTTCCCAGTAATATAATGATGTGATAAGGAACAGGGAACGGGGAACGTGGAACGGAACGGGAGTGAACCTGGGGGAAGACAGCATCTTGGCTGACACCACTCTTCCGGATACTTCCGCCTTCACTTTCCCTCTTCTTCGTCGCGCCTTTGCGCGAAAAGATTCCCATCCACACATTATCCCCTTGTACGAAATTAAGAGAATCCGCTTTTCCGACGACCGTCCAGACACCCAAACTTCTTCCCAAACAACCAACCACCATCGAAGACATAAAAACACATCGGGGCCACTCACTTCTTTGTTGCTTGTACCATTCTAGCCGCCCCTTTTCTGTTGGATATTTATGACTCGAGATAATTCATCCGCGCATTATTTAATAAATAATATCTTTATATTGTCTGTCGCACGCTTTAACAAATTCTCTATCCAATGTGTTCCTTTGTTGCAGGTAAGATATTCACAAAGAGCGTGGTATTCATCTCAATTTGCACGTGAAACATGGCGAAAGCAAGCGGCGCACGGGGAGAGATATTGTAAGTTTGGAGTCAGAATTTTATGAATTTTTTTTTATTGTTCCAACTTTCATCCTCTGGAATATGGGGTTGTACCATGGCGTTTGTACCATGGGGCTTGAGCATCACGCTGAAGCCCACGTATATAGTCGACTCCTTAGTTAAAACTCGGGACTCTATCCTACAGGACAACGAACGACTCAGTCTGCGGAATAAATTTATGGCTGTTCGCGATGATGCCGGTATCCCAGTCTGGAAACCTCCCTCCTGAACCCTCCTCCGCTTCACCTCCTGGTGAATGCCTGTCTGCAAACCTCCCATTCCACCCACAACATTTCCGAACCGAGCCGAAATTGCAAACGTTTTACCCAGCACTCTCCCTTTCATTTCGCACACACAGTGCAATTCGTAACCTTTATAAATTTTCACATTAATTTGATTCCAGAATTTCCAACCTCTATTTTATAAATACCCTAAAATACTTGAATTATTAGGGAATTTTGGAACCTTGAAGGTCTTTGTTTCGTATTTTGTAGCACCCTTTATTTTGGGCCTGCTTGCATCTTCGGGATTTTCCAACCCTCCGCGACGGTGTTTGAACCCTCCGTTTGAACTTGGCATCGTCTGGCTGCACGTCAGTGGTGGTGGGGGGTGCCTGGAAAAACCAGGATGCGTGTGCGTCCTTCTACTCCAGCTCTCCCATTTTGGGTCCTTGTTGTTACCACCACTACCATCGTCGGTCGGTTCCACTCAAACGGGAGCGGCATGCACTCGTTCCTCCTCTGTGGTCCGAACCTACTTGCATTCCTGTGGACTGGCAACCAAAATGTACATTCGTTGGGCACTGAACTTTCACAATATACCGAGGAAGCTTTTTGCACCCATCCCACATCATTCCAATCTTTGCGTATGCATTCAACTGGCCGAAAATACGTTCAGTCGTTCGTTGGTTCGTTTAGTCTGCATCCGACTGGTGGATCATCCCGAAGGATTATGACTCTGGAGTGCAGACACCCAACACCCACACCTACACATACAGACACCTACACATAGAATTGTTATTAGAGCAATATAAACGCAAAAAGATGGGTAATTTCTACACGTGAGGAATTTCTTGCAAAAAACATGGTCATAATTCAGATGAAATAGTTTACTGACAGATTATGCGCCCCAAGTCATGATGGTGACAATTAGTTGAGGTATCATAAGTTAAATCGTTTTCTGCACGAGTTTTGCAATGCACACACAAATAACGTTGGCGTAAATTTGCGACGACGACGAGGTCTGAGGCGACGTCGTCGCTAACGAATTTAATGCTCATTTTCGTTGTAATAAATCATTTTCTGCGCGTTGTACGAGCTGGTTCGTTGGGACTCCTCGGGGAAGAGGTGTGAACCCGGAAGGTTTCATTTTCATTAATTTTCGTTCCGAATGAGTAATTCCATAATGAAATGATTCCTGCAGGTTATCTTTACGAGATTAAACATCAGGCTGGAACAAATTTTCCGGAGGGTTCGAATAAGTCCAAAAAAAGTCTTGAAATCTTCGAATTTCTATCCATTTTTCTGATAGTTTCTGATTCCATATAAATATAAAATTTCATAATCTTCTAATCAAGGATTTAGTTTTTTTTTTAAATTCTATTTTCTATTTATTCCTGTTGGTCTATTTTTTGTTAAAAAATATCATAATTCTAAGATTATCTGTGTTCTTGCTGAAGAATTCTTACCTGAATTTTGAAATCCATTTTATGTCAATTTTCTGGGTAGTTTTTTCAATTCATAATTGAATCTTTATTCATCAAAAGTAAATAAATTAGTAATTTTTAATTAATTTGAAAGGAACCACATTTTTTCTTCAACTAAACTCCTTAAATTTTATTAAGTTAATTCTGAAAAATATCAAAATATCTAGAATTATTTAATCACTTGCTAAAGAAATATTTAATTCACTCGAATGCTGAAATCCATTATTTGTAAACTTTCTCCCTTATTTTTGCAATATCGTTGAAATTATAACTTTATTAATCAAAAGTAAATAAATTACTAAATATTAATTAATTCGATAGCTATACGATAAATAAATAATAATAATAGTAATTAATTTGAACATTCAGTCAATTCAGAAAAATGAAAATAATGATTTTGATATCAAAAAACTACATTCCAGAAAGACATTAATTTATAGAGTGAATTTATGGGCAGATGTCGGAAACAGCTTTTCCTTTATTTTTTACTTCCCTATAACATAAAAAAAAACTGTGCGAAATATTCGATGAGAACCAATATGGAAGTTAATATAAACACATGGAAGAATATTATGCAAACAGCACTATAAAATATTGCAGCACGTCCAGATGTTACTGAATGTTTGGGCAAAAACTTGGAAGTCTTTTATCAATTGTGAAAAATTCGAAAATATATGGTAACATACATCAAAACTTTTCAACAAGAAGTAGTACATTCAAGAATACAAACTTTATTATATTTCAATTTTGATACTTTAAAAATTCATTAACAATTTTCAGTTACAAGTTTGCAAATTTCAATTTGAAAAGGATCATAAATAAAAAGATCTATGACATAAATTATTTTGAAAATTGCTATTTATTGTATAATAATTGATAAAAAAAATTATGAAACATTTCAAATTTATTGGCATAAAAAATGATAACAAATTTACACTCTTGGAAGTTTGCATGTTAATGATTACAATATGCTTGTTTTAACGCATTATTAATTACCATTTTATCTTGCTAATATTTGCATTTTTATTAAATGGCGATTAAATTAAATTTAAAGCGTAGAGTTAAAACGAATGATATATATTCATATGATTGTTATGGGAGGATTTACGCCGAGATTTATATGAAACATTTTCGTAATTAAGCTTTATAAAATGCACGTTTTTAGGAGACTTGAGCAAAAAAAATCTCTGACTGCACGTGAAATATGGGTGTAGACGTATAAAAAGTGAATTAATAAGCGCACATAAAGAGTGCAATTTCTGTTGGACATTGCGAGAGATCGTTGTCTTTTTTATTGCTTCATGATTAGTTTTTCCTGGTTGTCACGATTTTTAATGGCGTAAAAGTTCTACGACCAAACTAACTACTAATTAATTACTTTATAGCATGAGCTGGAATTCAATTTCAAATATGTCCCAAACAAATTTCATACAAAATTATTTGATAATCATCTCCATTTTCAAAGACAAGATGTTTTCATATTTTGATGTTAATTACAATTAGAAATACAATTTATAGCTGATTACAATTAATTTTCATAATTATTGAAAAGGTGTTCACAGAAATTGTTGAACACTTTAATAGATAATACTTTAACAAATTAATTATTAATAAATCATGTTCTAAAAATCAGTGTGAAAATAAATTTTGTATCAAAATTCATGATGAACGTGAAAAAATGATATTTATTCCAAAAATTGTTGCTGTTAACTGTTAATTAGTTAATTTATAGCATAAACTGGAATTATATTTTAAATATGTACTCAAGTCTTAAACAATTTTCACATGAAATTATTTGATAGTCATATTTAATGTTAAAAGGCAAAATATTTTGCAAATTTGCCTTCAAAAATTGCAGTTTAAAATACAATCTTTAATCTTAAATAACAAAGAAGAATTTTCCCCAGAATTTGTTAATCAGTTTGACAGGTAAAACTTTATCAAATTAATTACTAATTAACTCTATTTTTAGATTCAAGTATAAAAAGGTGGAGAGTGGAAATATTTATCGAATCAAAATTCATAATTAGCAACTAAAAATGATCTTTGTTTTAAAAAATATGACTGTTAACTGTTAATTAATTAATTTACAGTATTAACTACAATTATTTTTCAAATATCTACTCGAATCTTAAACACTTCTCATGCAAACATAAAATATTTTGCAATTGCAATTTTAAATTCAATCTTTTATCTTAAATAATATACCAGAATTTTCTTAATTATTATGGAGTTATTGATGAATTTAAGAGGTAAAAATTTTGTCAAATATCAAAAAATTTTCATGCATAATTATTTCATAATCTTATCAATTTCAAAAAAAAAAACGTAATGAAATATTTTTGATTTATATCCTTACAAATATTTCTAATAAAGCTAAAATAGCAAACAATTAATTTCTTCCATTATTGAGAAAATAGCCCCAGAAATTCTGGATCAATTCGATAATTTTATTAGAGTAGTCATAAATTTATTAGACAGAAAATTAAATTGGCAATATTTTTAGATGAACATTTATTTTGGTAACCAAACATGTGTCTTTCTAGACCCAAAATAAAGTATTCTTCATTATTATTCTCCTTCGGCCTGAAACCCAAACTCAATATTTTCATTTGCCTATCACAAGAAACATAAAAATAGACTCTTTCCAACTTACATGACCGCAAAAAGAAACCCCGAACATTATCAAACCTTATCGACTCCACGTCGAACCGTGAAATTTGCTTCTTCTTCCTCTCTCTTCGCCAATTTTCCTGAGTCATCTGAAAAAAAATACCTTATAAAAAATCCATTGCTATATTGAAAGCACACCATAAATTGGACCTACTGCGTGGGTTCACGAAGATAAATCACGTTTCGCATAACATTTTAATCAATAACGATGTAATTACCACCGCTGCGAGTTATTTGCATTTTTAAATGGAAGCGCGCATATAAAACTCTTGTACACGAATAATTTGAATGCGCCAACAAACATGAATTCACTTGCAGAAGAGTGAACGCGAAAAATTGCATCCAAATGAGGGTGTTTTTGTTTTTTGTTGTTGAAAGGGATGGGGAAAACATTAGTAAGTGCGAGTAAAGTTCATGTTGTTGTGTTATTTTTAATGAAAACAAAAAATAGCTGGCGATTAAGCGAGTATGTGCTCTTCGGATATTGTAGAGAGAGTCTTGCTGTGCACACTATGCACTAGCAATAACTTTTGAATAATGTTGTGTGCGAATACGTACACGGTTTTCCTTTTAAATGCAAATAAACATACACTAAATTGATGTTCTTTTCATTACGTACGTGTTACTCGAGGATGCATGGAAAACATGACCATGAGTTTTCTTTAAGGAAGGTGAAAACTCGAGCAGGAATGTTCTAGAAGCTTTTAATATTATTATTTTTGTTCTGCTTTGATTCTACTAGAATTTTTTTTTGAGAGTGTGATAAAGTTACATTATAAACGCGTGTTACACACATTTTATTGGTACGTAGTAATATAAGTGTCATAAAGTTTCAAAGTCTTAAGAAGTTATTATTACCAAAAGTTTTGTTTTTAAATGTTATTAGGAAATCATCAAATTTTGACTTATTATTTCGGGGTTGTTTGACTAACTTTAAATATTTGTAACCATAGTAATCAGCAGTTTATTTCGAGAGTTGCCATTAATTTTATTCACTAGTGAAATAAAGTTATTGGTTTCCTTCACTAGTGAAATAAAAAAAAAACTTTTCTAACATTTCACTGAAAATAACTAAAATTAAAGTGAATTGGAACGAATTATAAATATGTTTTTGTAATTGATGTTTTAGAATATTTATCATGAAGTTTGGAAAATTAAAAAAAAAGTAGGTTCAATACTTATAATTTTGATATTTAATGAGAACAAAATAAATCTTTGAAAATTTTTTCCAAATTTATTTTAAGTCGATCAAATAAAAAATTCAAATTCTACTAAAAATAAAAGTAATTTTCCATTTATAATAAAGTCAATGGTTTTATAAAAAAAAATCATTATTTATTAACTAAATGGAAAAACTATGAATGAAATTTGTAAACATATAAAAATGTCATATCAATTTGAAGTTTTCTACAATATTTCACTAGGATAGATATCAGAAAAACTTTTGGTCTCTAAATTTCACACTTTTCAAACTTTTATCAATTTAAAATAACTTTTGCAACTCGTCCATTATTCAAAACTACCTTTTGGTAAATTGAAAAACCAACAATCAGTCCTTAAACTTGAAAAGATTAACCATCATTACTTATCTGAACCATAACATTTTTGAAGATCCCTCTACCATCAAAACTCGACTATTATTTCTGGCAATATAACTTCAATCAGCAATTTGGCGCGATTTCATTCATTTCATCTTATAGCATTCTTGCATCTATCTTTCTGCTTGCGCCAAGATAGCAAAAGCATCGCGGAATGTTCTTAAAAATATCCGCCATTCCCATTCGGATTTTGCGCAAAACTATAGAAAACTAATACAATAAATGCAGTTGATGGTAAAGTTTCTTCTCTTCGGGCTGCTATGCATCGTGCAGTAATATGGAAGGAAGAACTCAAAGATATCAAATTGCTTGCTGGTCGTCCGAATGCCAAACGGGAGATGCCAGTCGTATTAAAAGTATAAGCGCAACGTAACTGTCGAAAAGTTTTTAAAAAGCGAATTTATCGTCGACAATCCCAATAACTTTATTTTATTACATTAGCGTGGAGGTGTATTTACTAAACTTCTCCACTCCCTCAGGAGTGACATATAAAGAGGGAAAGAGAGAGAGAGTAGATTCTATCAATATTCGGAAAATTTCACAAGGGAGGTAGATTTTATGAGCTATAATTTATAATTTTACGATTAATATTTTGATGATTCGGGTTACTTTTATTAGGTTTACACTAATCCCTTGCCATACTTACCATATTTTACGTGATATATCTTCAGTTTAATATAATTTATTGTTATTGTTTCGAGGGTTTACTTAATGTCCAAAAAAATAATTCATAATAATGAGTTTCTTGACTCAAAAATGAGTTCCAACTCATTTTAAATTACTATCACGTATTATTTGAATAAGTTCATTTACTTTATTGGTTACCATGGAAAATTTTGGTTTTCAGAAACTGGTAGCAAATTTTAAAATAAAATCTTTTGAATTTCTAATATTTCTATCAACGCTTTTTCATATTTCACATTAACAAATTTTGTATGAATTTGTTGTTACAATTTTTCTCGTACCATACAAAATTTTAATCAATTATTAATTTTTCATTTTAAAATTGGTTACAATTCAAATATTATAAGGTAATTTAAATTGAATATCGAACAATTTCTGAAGTTCTACTAGCAATAATATTCATATTTATTAAAAATTTCATTAAAATGTTTATTTGATTCATCATTCAAACAAGTAAATAATCTCAAGCAATTGTTTAAGTCTCTTCTTAAAAATTCCAGTGACAATCCTTATTTATCCACGAAAACTAAATATTTTGAATGTTGAACAGAAAAAGGAACAAAAAAGAAACAAAAATTCAGACAAGTAATATTTGAATATATGTTCATTTATTTTTTAGTTGCCTTGGAAACTTTTGGTTTTCAGAAAGTTCTTAAAATTTTTAAAGTTAACATCTTCTTTTGAGTCCCTGATATTTTCTTAATAATGCATTTTTCTATTATTTAAATAATATATCATTTATAAATCTTTATATTTCACATTCACAAATTTTGTATGAATTTGTTGTTAAATGTTTTCTCATATTTGCAAAATTTTATTCAATTATTAATTTTTGAGTTTAAATTTGCTTTTAATATAATATTAATATTATATAATATTATATATTAATATAATATCAGATAACTTAACTTGAATATTGATTAATATTTGACTACAAGTTATAAATTTTATATTTCTTAAAAATTTCATTAAAATGTTTATTGGATTTAATATTCATTGTAGTAAATAATCTCTAGCAATTGTTGATGCCACTTTCCCCCCAAAAAAATTAGGAACAATTCTAATTTTTTACGAAAACCAAATATTTTGAATGTTGAACAGAAAAATCTTCTTCAAAAAAACGAAAAAGAATTGTAAACTTGTTTGCAGTGAATCAAATTGGTCCAAACAACCAAAGAATGTGAATTTTTCTTTTAGTCATCTTTCAAATTATACCAACCTAAATAATTTCTTAGGAAACTAAAATTCCTTGAATGTAAGATATAGATTTGAAAATTTTTGCAATATCTTTTTGCATTTTTTCCTAGATTAATTCCACGACAATGGACAATTACACTAAACACTTTGAAGACTCTTCTGGCGAACATTTCTGCATGGCATGATTTCCACACGATTAGCTCGTGGGTTCTTCGACTTTCCCGGATTTCCGGTCACGCTCCTCCACTCGTATGCACAAATCATTTTCCTCCACCGTATTATTTTCCCATACGTATTGTACCTCAATCTCCTCCTCATTTTCCTCGAATTCAATGCGTAAACGTGAGTCTTTCTTCTTTGAATCCTGCTTGTGCGTCCGACAACATGTGCGCCCCAATTTTGCCGTTTGATGTCGCCCAGTTAATTAATTACTTTGTTTCGTTTTGCAGGTGTAATGACACGTGCCGGAATGGCTCTGAGACGTGCAAATCATGGAAGTACCGAGTACGTATACATTCAATTATATTCAATTATCTACTACAATTCAATTTCCATCTGTGTGCGCAAATTTCTATCGGAAAAGTTGATGTTTGATTAAATTTGGAGATTCAATTCGCTTTCGCTCGATCGTAATGATTGCGTATTGATTATTGGCGGAATATGTAGATGGAAGGATGCGCTTGTTGGGCAATCGAAATTTTGTCACCGAAAGCAAAAATATTTTCTCGTCAAACATCATTCGCGGGGAGCATTTGCAAACAAGGTTGACAGGGGTTGAATCTTCCTGCGGGCATCGCATCGCTATCAACTTTCCCATTCCCGGGAACGCACACCGGGACCGGAAACCCGCAAATTCTAAAAATACCAATGGAGACCTCTCAAGTTGCGAAATTAAATATTTACGCAGTCATTCGTCGCCTCACCGAGTTTAAATTTTCACCATTCAATTTGCTCGATTTAATTTTTCATCATCACCTTCAAAAATGATATCTGGAAACTTTAGATCCATCGCTTTTCTTGATTGATCTTTCCAAAACCCAAAGTTGAAATTTCATATTGATTGCTATTCATTGAAATCGAAGATAGAAAACATGGGAAAAAAGTTAAGTGTTTTGTGATAAATGCGGTCAATTTTATCATGATGTTATCTCACATTTCTTCGCCATCAATTCCCAGCTGTGGATATTGTGTGTCTTCGGCGTTCGTGGATGGTTTTCCTTTGTCTTTTGCCATTGTTACTGTATTGAGCGGTCGGTTTATAAAGTATCACCTTCTTCGTATCTGCGATTGAGGAGTCTGGAGATTGTGATCAAAGAAGGCTGCATTCCTTCCTTCCGTTTTCGGGCTTTTATAGGTGTATTCCTGGAAGCTTTCTACTATGCTGGTAGAAGCAAGCTGCAGCACCATAATCCAAAATCGATAGTATGAATAGGCAGGAAATGAGAGTAAGAACGGAATTTGGCTTCTTTGATAAATAACCTACTTGTGGGATGCATCATTTTTATTTTGTTTGAAAAAGTAAGAAATTGATATCAAATTTTGAAACAATTCAGGCAACCCTTATTCTTTTTGTGTAATACCATTAATTTAATAGCTATAAAGAAATTTTTCTAGAGAAAAGCCAAAATTTGGTTGGTGAATAATTTAATTAGAAATTAGGATTCAGTAAACATAACAAAAATCAAACAACGAAAACATAAAGAAACAAAATTAAAAGTACTATTTTATTGACAACCAAGTTTTTAGTAACTTTTATATTTCATCAGGCAAAAATACTAAATTTCTTGATTTCGATTTTATCATTTCCATGTCTAATTTCAGAAGAAAAAAATTGATAAATTAGAACTCTTAAAATTTCCAAATATTTCAAATCCAATCAAATATTTGAAGTACTTTTTTCTGTTTCTATAACTGAATTTTTCACCTGGAAAAGCCTTCAAATCCGTATAGTAATTCATTGTTGAAAATTTCTTGTAGTTAACTTCATTTCACAAGAAATAAATTGATAAACTAGGACTCATCCTAAAATTTCTAAATATTTCAATTCTAATCCATTTTTTGTTTCACCCCGATTACAAGTGTATTTTATATTGCAATACTCAACAATTTCCAGAATATATTGATAGAGTCATTAGTAACTTCTGTATTTTATGAAACTTAGTAATTCAAAACAAAAATTATTAATTTTTAGCAGAGTTTTATCATAGTTATTTTAAATTCTGGATTTTAACCGTTTAAAGAACATTTTCTCTGATTCCTTCTAAACTATTCAACTGGGAAAACCTTGAGTTCTGAATAACAATTCAAACTGTTGAAAATTTTTTGTAATTAATCTCATTTCACAAGAAAGAAATTGATAGATTAGAACTTGTCCTAAAATTTCTAAATATTTCAAATCCAATCAAAGTTCGGTTTAATCCAGTCTATAAGTCCATATTAAATTGATTTAATCAACAATTTCCAAAATTTATTAGTTCGAGCCATTAGTATCTTCTGAATTTCATGAAACAACATAATTAAAAAAAAATTCATGATTTTGAACAGAGTTTTATCATTTCCATTTTCCACCCTGGATTTTAACCCTTTAAACTACATCTTTTCTGTTTCCTACTAAACTTTTCAACTGGAAAAACCTTCAATTCTGTATATCAATTTAAACTGTTGAAAATTTCTTGTAATTAACCTCATAAAATGATAAACAGCCAAGATTCATCCTAAAATTCTTGAACCTTTCAAATCCAATAAAATCATTTTCTTAATGAATAGTGACTCAATTATAATTCTGGATATGAGAAATGTCAAAACCATCAGTCAACCCAAAATGTATCAAACGCATATCTCGTCCTTCCATCCTCCACTTTAGACTTAATCTATGAACTTAGTACTTTCAACTGTACCAACTACAGCAGGTTGCTAAATTTCCCAAGTTCATTCATACAAGTACATACATCACATCCGGTGCCGCATCTCTCACGTGTTCCAGAATAAAGGGGGCAAAAGTGACGAGACTCCAAATGACAACCAACCGAACGCAAACACCCCACTGCAAGACTCTTAGTCAATGTCAAAACACCTCCAACATCCGCACCAACTTTCCTCCATGCTCCTTCATCCTGTAAGGATTCCTCCATGGTTGTCATGGCAACTCAGCGAACTATACTGAGAGTCCTCGAAAATACCATCCCGGAAATGCACGACAAGTCTTGTCTTCTTTGAGTGCGATGCATTCTTGACCTTAAACGTAGACCTGAAACGACGTTAATATGAACGAGGGGTTAAATCGTTGAAAGCAACCCTGAAGGACTGGGAAATGGCTGCCGGGAAAATGCTGGTTTGTGCAACTTTTCTCAGCGTTGAAGATGGGTAGATTAATGAATAGCTGTCAGGATCGTCACATGTTACTACAATTTCATTCGAGGATCGTACTCTTATAATCCTGTTTCTTCAGTGTTGCACAGTGTTGCAACCATGGAAAATTCGAGAAAACTACTCTTGGTGTATTGAACTCGACGTTTTCGAATTCAGGGGGAAATTCCTCCTTTTCCCGACTTTCAGGTTGGTCCTTTTTCTGTCCAGACTGTCAAATGTTTCCAGAAAGGAACAAATGTAATTTACATTTGATGAATAACTTGACATTTTTTGTAATCACACTGATTTCTTAATAATCTTCAAATTTAAGGATAAATGGAAATCCAAAAAATTGAAAAATAAATGTGTCGATAAAATCAGTTTGGATTTTCATTTGATGAACAACTTGACACTTTTTTGTAATAATAATAATCTTGAAATTCAAGGATATTTAAATGGAAATCCAAAAAATGAAAAATAAATGTATCGATAAAATCAATTAAAATAACAGCAGCATTTTAATTGAATTTTAATTCGAATACTGGGAAAGATTTTATTTCAATTAATTTAATAAAGCCATAAATGCATAATCTCTTCCTGATGAAAATTGTCCATTTGTAAAATATGATATCATACTCAATTGTTGGTCCAATAGAACCAATCTATTTCGAATAAAACATCCATTTGGTATCGGTTTTTCCTCCGGACGTTTTTCCCATCATCCTTATTGTATTACCAGGAATTGTTTACATTTTCTTCTTACTAGGAAACGAACGAATTCAGGCTGTTTTCATTTTCTTTCGTTTTCTTTCAATTGATGCTTTTGTCCTTGTAGCTTTGTTATTTTGTTATTTGATTTCCTAGCTGCAAGAATGTCATTGTTGCATCAGGTTACAAATGAATGCTGTATATCGAAAACATTTCATCGTTTATGCAATCAATCAAACTGATCGATATAATTAATAAATACAAGGATTCGAAAATACAAGGATAAATTGTTGAATGTAGATATAAAATGGTATTGATTTTCCCATGAATACCCCCTTCATTTTCAATATATCAATCAATATGAGTTAATAAATTTGATTGATTAAATGAAATTCGAGAGAAATTTCGTGAAGGTGATTAATTTGATTTGATTTCCGAGACATTCATTTATTATTCGCACTAATTAAACGCAACATTTTGCGAAATTGGGTGCGTTGTTACCCAAGATTAAAAGCGAATTTATTTCCTTCCTGTTATTTTTGATCCGTTTTGATACTCGTTCCGGTAGATTTTAAAGGAATTGCAATTCTTTGTCATCGCAGACGACGTTCATAAATTTACTGTCGTTTCTCGGTGTAAGCTTTTTGCTTCATTTCCACAACGAGCGGAATGTAACGATGATTACGCAATTAATTAATCGTCTTCCAAGGTCTTCCATGGTCTTCCAACGAATTGCAGGGAATTGCAAGAAATTGCAAGGACTTCACTTACACTTCACTTAAATAAATTAAGTGTCGCCTCATCCATTTTTAATCCTTTTTACCAAGTCGAATGTTATTGTTTATTATCCTCCCAATTTCTTCATTTTTCTTTCTTGTTTTTTTTTCTTTGTTTATTTTTTTGCATCGTTGATAAAGGTCTTTATCCTTGAAATTGTCTCGTGTTGGACCACAAACTACCAGTAGTGTTTTTACGTTTGGCAACTTTCTGCACGGTCATTAAATTTTAAGTGGCTTCATGAGCCATCATGAAATGAAAATTTACTACCATTCGGGGGTGATGGACTCCTCGATGTCGTTGCCTCCTGGGGGACGATTCGTGTCGGTCGAAGTCGTCGTCGTCGTCGACGCGCAGGAAGAAGCGAATCATCCAGACGATAAAAAGGAAGAAGTCCCGAATGTAATCGCTGCGTGGCGACAGTCGAGGTCGAAGCAGTAAGGATGGAAAGTTTATCTTAATTATATCCGCAAAACGGCGCGCGTTTCATGAGAGGGGGCAATCGAAGGTCCTCAATCAAAGTGCAAACACAAATGATATTCAGGATTCGAGTTTGGGGGAGGTTTGCTGCAAAGTCTGAAAAAACTCCAGGGAGTTGTTGGATGGTGAGGGAATTTGAAGAAAGAAAAATCTTAATCAAGTTTTTCTGCGATGGATGAATCCAAGAAATTGATGAAATTTTTTGTTGGCTTATAAGTAACTTTCGTTTTTTATTAGACATTTATTTTATTAATTAATTTATGTTTGATGTATTCATCAAAGTTATTTGTTACCTTCTTCTGGTAGTTTGTAAATTCTTTTCTTACAAAATATGATCAATTTAGACTGAAAGAAGTTTTCAATAGTTTATGAATATCTCTTTAGATTTTTTCTAGAAGGTTTTGTAAGGACTAAAAAATGATAGCTTTCATGGAAAAAACCAGAAAGTTTGAATGATAAAACAATTCAAGCTTAAGAATTTCTTCTTCAGTCTTCCTTGCTGAAAATATGTGAATACACAAAAGAAATTTTATGTAATTTCAAAGTTATGATTCATTGAAAATGAAAATTATTCTTCTGAAAGGAGATATTCAAGAGAATTTAAAAATTATCCTGGAATCTGAAATCCTCGATCCTCTTAATGATTGACAATAGAAATATCTTCAAACAATTAGGAAATAGTCTGATGGTGAATGAATTTAAAAGAAAATTTTATTCAAAAAGAAATTGATGATTTTTTTTTGTTGATTTATAAATAATTTTCAATTTTTATTAGACCTTTATTTTATTAATTATGTATTTATCCCAATTATCTATAATCTTCTTGTATCTATCTGTCATTTTATCTATTTTTCATTTGAACTGGAAGAAATTTCAACTCTTCAGAATTGTTCCAGAAGGTTTTCCATTTCAAATGTTTTGTAAGGACTAAAAGAGATGGTAATTTTCAAATCCAACTTTTAAAGAATCTCTTCTTGGATTTTTCTTGTTAAATCTATTAATATTCGCAAGCTTCAACTTTCAGATAAATATAACAATCCTCCAGATTATTTTCAGTATTATAGTTAATATGAAACAATTTTTTTGATAAGAGGAGCATTTTAAACTAAAATTTAAATATTATCCTGCAAACTGAAACCCTCAAGTTTTCAATATAATAATCCTCATGATAATTTTCAGTATTATTGTTAATTCTGCAAATTGAATTACATAAGTTACAATATAACGATCCTCAGGATAATTTTCAATGTTTTAATGAATAAGAAACTTTTTTTTCGCAAAGGGGGATATTTAAATTCAGAATTTAAAAATTATCCTGGAAATTGAAACCCTCAAGGTACCAATATAAGAATCTTCAGGATAATTTTCAGTATTACTCTTATAAGAATTTTTTTAAGAAGGATATTTAAATCTAGAATTTAAATATTATTCTGCAAGTTGAAAACTTTCTTCAGGATCTTCAGGATTATTTTCAGTATTATAGTAATTAAAAATTATTTTCTTGAAAAAAAAATATGCATTGAAATCTATGATTTAAAAATTATTCTATAAGCTGAAACCTTCAAGTTACAAATATAACTATCTTCTGAATAATTTTCAATATAATAGTTAATTAAAAATTATTTTTCTGAAACCTAAGACATTTATAACAAGAATTTAAAAATTACCCTGAAAGCTGAAACTCTCGTTGACTTTTCCATTGCTAATCTTCAGACACCTGAGATGGAACTTTTTCAAAACTCTCGAACGTCAGCATTATTTTCCTCCACTTCTCGACTTCAACAAGCATTTAATACTTTCCCTCCCGATGCTACTACACCTTTAAGCGAAAATCCATCCACTCGGGATCCGCCAGGAAGAGACATACGCTTCTCGACCGACCAGAGGCAGGTCCAGGAATAAACTCTCGGCCGAACGGGCCCAAACTCTCAACTTCAGCCTTACAATCTATTTCCTCGATTTTCCAGAGGGAAAGTCATTTCTCCACTATTCGCTTTCTATTTAACGCCGCACAGACACGAAGAAAAGCTTCGGGAATAGATAAGCGCCTGGACGCAAACCCCTTACTCTTCCTCCTCCTCCTCCTCCTCCTCCTCTTCTCTTCATCCACACTTTCAGTTTTAGTTCCCGGCCTGAAGAGAAGCTTCATGGGCGTCATATTTTCCTCCAGCCCGCATCCTTCAGAAAAGAGAGTGCGAATCCAGCTTTGAACGTATTTTCTGTACGTAAGGTAAAAAAGTGTCAACAAATTGGACGGAAACAGCAAAGTTTCGCGTTTATCATCGTGCACTTCACTTTCAAGGATTGTCTTCTCGGTAATCTTCTCAGGATGTCATCGTGTAACCTCATTTTGTACCGCATAAAAAATGAAATCCCCAATGTTTCCGATTTTTGAAAGTTTTTGTTCAATTATTGAGGGGTCGTTTTTTGTTTGGATGTATCCCGGGGATATTTCGACAATAGTTTGCGAATGTTCAGCGAATCGAAAATTGTGCACATCAAGCAACATGGATGCCAGAAACATATTTCGCAATTTCGACGATGTCGACGATTTGTTGAGTTTCGTTCATTTCCAATGGCATTATTTGCGAATTAGTAAATGTTGCATTTCATCGAATGCGATTTGCAAAATACTCGTCAATTTAACAATGGTCGAATGTATTTCTGCTTCCGAAATATTCCATTGAAATTAGTTTAAATAAATTACTAAACCCATGCTGCAATTTTCAACAAATATTGCAGGTTTCTACCTCATCCTGTAAATGTAACGAATTTATTGAAAAATTGTTGACCAAACAATGAAACGTACAAATTAGTCAATTAACTTCAAAATTATCAAAAATTCTGGAATTAAATTTCTGGTAATGTCTCATTTTTTTTTCTTTGTTTTCATTTTATTAATTTCTTTTGTAAATCCGTCTATGATCAAAACTGAAAACTACTTCCAATGGGGTGAATTTACACAATTCAAAATCTTCAATCCCTCCATTTCCCATTCATCCCGTTATTGCTGGATTGCATCGTATGCAACTTCTGGAAGTGCAACCAGCTTTAATTTTGGGGCTGGGTCCTCCTCAATGGTTGCTCGAGGAGGGGATGGTTATTACACAAACGTCGCATTCGTAGTTGGTGCCTTCAGAGCTATTCGGGAAGCATAAAAAAGGCCCTGGATGAATAGATAGACGACGCCGGGGCAAAACGGGAGGAATGGCACTCGCGAAAAAGGATTTGCAAAGCGAGGTGCTGATGCTGGAATTTGATACGGGCATTGTGGGTGATGTACGTGATGCGTATGCATTGAAGCTAGCCGAGATATATTGCACCCTCGAGTTGGTTTCTTCTTGTGCGGTGCTTCTATTAGCAATTTAAGGGATGAGTAATCACATGTTTTTGTGTGTTTCTTCTTTGCCTTCGGGGAACTGTTTTCGAAGGTTTTAAACGCCGCTTTTTGGGTCCTTGTTTCGGTGTTTACAAAATGTTCCTCATATGGGGTGTTTCAGAATCTGAAACTGTTTCTAGAAGTATGAAATCCCTTCAGAATACTTCAAAATGCAAACTACCTTTTGTGGTTGTAATTCAGTGAGCATCATTTATATATCAGAAAAGAATTAAATTCAGACTTGTTAAATGCAATCGAGATTTGCAGGCAATCTGCAAATTTGTAATTATAATTTTATAATTATTAATATCATGCTAACAATTTGTTACATAGTTTTAAATGAGGTTCTTCAAGTTGCAACAAAGTAAAGCAAAGCAACAAATTTTTAAAACATAAAATTTGTTTGTTTATTATTTATTATTTATTGTGTTACTCTTTAAAGATAAATTTTATTTTAATTCGGATCCAAATCACAATTCTTAATTCTAATATCTCCAAAATAGTTTTAATTCAATTCTTGCGAATTTTTCTTCAAGAGGATTTATAAATACTTAGATAAATACTAATCAAGAAAACCTGATGAATGTTCCTGTTTTCTGATCAAAAATATTTGGAAAAATTATTATTTAATGATATTATCTATATTTTTTTTTATGTTGGAGCAATTTTATATCACTTGAGTTTTCTTCATGAATCATGAATTTAGATATAAAAATAATTAGTAATTCCAATTCGATTCAAATTTACAAAAAAAAAATCTTAATTGCATTTGATACTCACTTAATTACAATTTACCAATAATTGCATTTTATACCTTCTGGAAAATGTGCAGAGAAAAATTTTACTGTGTCTACTATATTTTAGAATCTAGAACATTCAAACTCAATGTGGACAATCCAATCTACAATTGTCCTCTTTAATCGATTGCGTTTAATCCCCTCTGTGAATAGATCTGATTGTTCGATTCAATAAATCCCCATCGAGAAAAAAAATTGCGACCAGGCTTGAAACAATGACACATTGAACTTTGGGGTCTCCTGTTGAAACATTCAACATTTTGGGGGGCTGCACCATCAAACATATGAACAAATGTTGGTAGAGTGGGCTTGTTGGTTGCTGGGTAAAAACACTAAAACTTTTTATGGGTCAGAATCGATTCCACTGACAAGGCAGTCAAATGTACATGTGCTCTCTGAAATTCCTTTCCCATTCCGTTCCCATACAACGACATCGCCTGGATTTGTTGTTGATGTGCTGTGTTCGAGAGCCAACTCGAAATTCGGCATGGAAATGTTCAATATCCTTCGATCAAATGTATCGGCCGAGATATTAGGTCCTCATTGTGGACGAGTGATTTATTTGCTATGGTGTTGAAAGTCGAAAATGTATTGGATGTCTGCATGGATGTATAGGGTCTTTCAGAAACATTTCGAGGTGTTTAATAAGTAAGAGGGTCAGAAAAAAATAGTGGGTGAAGAAAAAAATAGGAAGCATTCAGTGAAAGTTATGATAATTGGTTGATGTGTCGCCCATATATTTCTAACCTAATAAATTTCGGGATTTCTGGGGTATTGATTTTATGGAAATTGTTTTTGGGTTTATGGGGGAGATGTGAATTGTTTCTCACTTGGATAAGGAATATTTATTAGGCGATTATAATTCATTTCTGTATAAATGGCAATTCGGGTGAAAGCAAATATATGGAATCAGAAATACTGGAATGAATTTCTCATTGATATCCTGTATTTGATATCCATATTATTTCCATATTTTCTGACTCTTCTTTCTTGGATTGTTGATTGGAAAACTTGCTTGTATATTATAAAATTGAGAAGTAAACTTATTAAGTCATAACTATTTCTATCCAGCAGTATTTTGCATTAATATTTTTTAATAGTAATTCAGAAAGTTAAAGTGGAAAATAATTAGTAAATTGTAATTAAACGAGCTTCCAGATTTGGTAATTATAATTGAAAAAGTATAAGTTTAATCAGAAACGATTAAATGGATTTCAGATTTGTCAAATGTAATTGAGAATACATCAAATGAAATTCAAAAGTTCAAATGCAAATCAGACTAGTAGCATTTTTTGTTAAATAATATAATTTCATTTCATAAATTGGAATTACATTTATGCATTCTGAATTAAAAGTGATTTTTTCTGGATTACAATTCAAGATTTGAAATTCATTTAAATTTGAAGTTTTGCATAAGATAAATGATTAAATTATATTATAATATGAAGAAGTACTGACATTAGTAAAGTAATTCATTTGATACTTTCATTTCATTTAAATATCTGATTTTTTAAATTCAATTTATTCTTTCTATATTACAACTTAAAAGGTGCAGATATTGTTAATATTTCTACAACTTTTTTCATTTTTCCTCCCTCTGTATTTTTATGATATCTAAACCCTTGGTGTCAAATCACATCATTCACACATTGATATATGCAAAAATTGAATCATATTTTATCACGGTATGAGAAAACCATCTTGACGTTTGTTACCACATCGATTTTTCATGAAATCTTCTCCCCAATTTCTGAACACTGCCATGTCGAATCACTGTACAACACGTGTGACAGCACGTGCAAATCAATTCATTGACAACTATTCATTTCGCATATCGTCTGCTCGTTCATTTTCCCTGCACAAAGTGTTTTCAGAAATTTCCTCAAACAACCCCATGTTTTGGGTGGCCAACCAATATTATTTTTTCGAGCATAATCTGGAAGGTTTTGAAAATGCAGCAACAAAATTTGCATATAACTCGTTTATATCCCTTGCACCATCCACAAAGTGTCTCCAGAAATTTTGTCATACAACCCGAAACTTAGAATCATCTTATATTTTTATTTTCGGGAATAATCTGCAAAGTTTTGAAAGTGCAGTAGCAAAAATGGCCTCAGTTGCACCCTGATGCAAAAAAGCACCACCCTTCAACCTTTTCCTCTCTTCGATCATCCCGACAAGTCCAGAGTTGGGAAATAAAGTCGTCCTTGTTATCGGCGCCCGTGCGAGTGTGATAACCACTCGCAATATTATTTCGAGGGCTGTTACCATTGTCGTTGCCATCAAGCCAGGAAGCACCCAGCAATGGTGGTTGGTAGCAAGAGGGAGGCTTGTGAACAGTGGTGAACGCTGCGTTAAATATGAACTTGATGCTGTGAGCTGAGCTCTTCTTGCATTGTGCTGGGTATTGTTTGTACCCTCGTACATGGAGTCAGTCCTTCCTCTTCGCGAACCGAACCCCCTTTTGTGGAGTGAATGCACCCTGGCATTGTTCTGCACGCGAAAGGTGAATTGGAATTAGTAGTCTATGTAAGACATTATGATTGAACACATCTGAGGCTTAAAATTTCACCCCTGAAGTTTTCATATTTCCCTCCAGCTTCTGTTCCTGTTTTTCGGGATGATGGATTCCCCTCTAGGAAATTTGTGACTGACGTACGTTTTTAATCAATTATCTGGTTTTAATGTGATTTGAATGTTTGTTATGGAATATAGAGTGCTATGGTTTTATTAAGCCTACTCTGGTTTTGACGTTGTTATATTTGGGGGTGGTTAATTACTATGGTAACGGTTTTTTATGTTTAGAAAAGGTGGTGCCATCCTGAGGGTAAAATTCTAAACTTTTTAGAATAAAAATTCCAAAAGTTATAGAACAAACATTTGATAGAATTTTCATGACAGTTTTTTTCTTATTTTTTACTGTTTTACACTGTTTTCCTTTTAAAATATTCATTAACTTCTTCGACTGATGAATTGTGAGGGATTTATCAACAATGTACTATCATTTAATATTTGATATCTTAAAAATTAAACAACCACAAGTAAACTTATTTTTAGAAAATCACATTATCAAATCAATTCTTTTACAAATCATATCAGTGCTTCTAAATCCGTCTGATTACGCCCCTGGATTCAACTGTCACCTGTCAAATTGTATACCTTTGACAGCTCATGACAACTCATGAATGTTAGGTTGCCTATAGTCATCTGTTGAAACATTTTCATAAAAAAGGAATAAAATGATACTTTTTAATATTACAAACATTTATCCACTGCAATCGATTAAATAATATGATTCTTCAATTACCACACAATACACTCGGAAATGAATACGACGCGCAAACAATAAAAACAATAAAACGAAAACTATTTAATGAAAAATATCTGCCAGAAGCGATAATGTGTTCGTTCGTTCATTCGGTGAATGGGAAACGAAAATGGGAAGGAAACAGATAACCCATAAAATCGTGAAATAAAACAGGAACAACAGGATGAAAGCAAACATCTCTTCCTCTCTTCGTCGCGTCCAGAGAATCTTTGTGTTTGTATTTCTTGTGCCCAAGAAGGATCAGTCGAGGTGTGCGCGGAATCCTGGAGCGAGCAAGGATCCTTGAGATTTGCTCCTGACCCAGATGCGTTATATTTTTGCACAACAATTTTCCAACGTTTACATTATATTTTTATATCTCCACCTCCTCTCGTTTTCGTTCCAATGTTTTATAACGTGTTTGCGTTTCTTATTTCATTCGATATATCATCTATTCGCATTCCAGAACGTTCTATTTCCACCGTATTTCCACCTTTGTCTCCCTTATGATATCTTCCGGTCTTACTTCCGGCCGAATGCTGCTCGTTCGACTTTTTGCCCTAATTTATTAGCATTATTTCGCACTGTGATCCCTTTTATGTTACGATGATCCGTTTTATTTGCATAAAATATGATTACCTTTTTCCCATCCATAAATAGCATCCCCGAACCCAACCGTCAAGAGCCATCTAGCGACATCTATTGAAAATTTAATTATTTCCCATCAGCCATCTGTTTTTTTTTAAGCGTTAAGGGTGTTTATAAAATGGAAGAACGTAAAAATAAGTTAGTTTCGCACATTTTATGACTTGGAAAACTTTGTGTGTGTATCACCTGACGCTTTCAAGGCATCAAAAAGTTGCGAAAAGTTGTAAATATCATATGACGTTACATTCTAACCTAGAAATATACGCGGAATGGATGATGAGAAAATGATTACGTTTTCATTTACGTTTAAAATTTCGTTACCCTGTTACGTGTTGGTGCTTTTTTTATCACGCCATTTTTCAACATTCGTCCTACTTTCTATCTGTATACGTGTGTGTGTGTCTGGTTGCATATATAGCTACACTGTATGCGGGGGTGTGAGGTGTATTTGGTTGCAGTTCGCCTGCAACGGTAATGGCGTTCTGCGAGTTTTGATGAACGCGAAATTTGGAAGCGCTGCTGAATGCTCACATCACCGAAACGTTGAAGCGTTATGATGAACGTCACGTTCGCATAAATTCGGTAAATACGGTTAGAACCCCGGCAGCAGCGACGAATCCCATGGTGGGTGCAATTGAGTTGGTGCTCGCCATTTTTCAATTTTGCCATCGTCAACATTCGCTCTAGCGTTGCGTTATTTTTGCACCTATTACATTACTGTTTTTTTGCGGTGTACATATATCAATATTGTAAATCGATAGTGGTGATTTTGCACACTTGGTATTTCTGCTCAGTGGCCGGAAATGTTCGAAGTTATCCCGGAATTGTAGACATTAGAGAATTACAGATTTTGATTGATTAGCTTCCAATCTAGGATTATGCTCATAGTTCTGCATTTAATGATTCATCTGTTTTTGGATTAAAAAGTTAACTTCTGATATTTTTTAGAATAGGACTTTAGGCAACTTAGTGTACAAATACAAATCATATACGTTGTATTGCCTATAGTTTTGCTGTCACTACTTATCATGTAACTTTCATTTTATATCAGACATTGTATGATTGCATTCAGTAAGATTACTTAAAAAATCTTGATCCTTGGCTGGAAAAACCTTCAATTCTAAATAGAACGTTAATCAGACTATCAAAAATTTCTTTCAATCTAAATCTACCAAATTTTAATGATTAAAAAGGAAATTATAACTTTCCAGAGAACTAGAAGAAAGTTCTAGAAAATTTAATGTAAAACCTTTAATAGAAAATGTTACGAAGTTACTTATGATCTGTCCAGTTTAAGGATAAGAAGATTATCTTTAAACATATTGTTTTTGTTTTTGTTGTTCCATTCAAGTTTCTCGAATCGACCCAACAATAAATACCCCTCTCACAGGCAATATTTTAATTAAACTCTTCCAAGTTGTTCACGTCTTGTTTCTGGCTCATATTGCACGTGTAGCAAGCTTCGCTGAACGTTTATTGGTAATAACCTGGAAGTACCTGGTACGATTTTCGCCGCTTCCTTACTTTTCCGCCGCATTGTTCGCACGTTTTATTGCAGCGCGATAATAATTTTCTCCTTCGTGCACCACCTTCGAAACCGACGGAATTCCCTTTGTATATTGATCTAATCTTCGCCAACTTTTATTCCCGGTGTCTTGCAGTTTGCGCTCTATCATCAAACTTTTGCAATTTGTTATCGTTTTTTTCTCAACAACAACTTTCAAATGGATTTATTTCATCTTCTAAATTGATAGATAACTTGCTCAATTGAAAAATTGATAAATATCATTATGATAACTTGGTATGTCGAAAAAATTGCTGGAAAAGTCGTAAATTTCTAGTATAATCAACAATGCAAATATTTGGTAATTTTTTATTAGTAAAGTAATTGAAAAAATCATGAATAAATATGATTTATTTTCTGTTATAATATTTCAATGCAATATTTGCACCGATTTCTGCATTGTTTTATGTAATCTAAATAAATACAATTATAGAGTTGCTACTTTTTTGCAAATTGCAAATCATAAAATATAAGTAACATTTTTGAATTTATTTCATGTTTAAAATTGATAGATAACTTGCTCGATTGAAAAATTATTAAATATTATTATGGTAATTTGATATGAGGAAAAATTGGTAGAAAATCACAATTTTCCAGTATAATTAATAATACAAATATTTAGTAATTTTTTATTAGTAAAAATTGACTAAAAAAATCATGGAAAAATATTATTATCTGTTATATACTTCAGTGCAATATTTGCACTGATTTCTGCATTGTTTTATGTAATGTAATTCAATACAATTATAGAGATGTTACTTTTTTGCAAATTATAAATCATAAAATATTTTAGTAACATTTTTGAATTTATTTCATCTTTCAAATTGTTACATAACTTTCTGAATTGAAAAATCAAAAAATATCGATATTCCAAAAAAAAACAAATATTTGCCAATTTTCAAATAATTTTTGCATTAATTTTCATGATCCAAATGAATAGGTACAATTATGAAGATATCATTTTCCTGAATCTAGAATCCCAAATTTATTTGATCTTCCAACTATCACATATCTAAGAAAATTATAAAATCAAACTATAAAAAATTGCGTTCGGTACAAAATGAACGTTGGTAAAAGTTGGCGGACTTAATTGCTCATTACGGCTAATTTGATTAAGTGTTCAAGTCGTGGTTGCAATCAGTGGCGGAAGTGCAGCACCGAATTCACTAGCAAAAACGCGATGGTCGTCGTGGCCAAAGTCTTCGTCGTCGTCGACGAGACATCATCGTTATCAAGCTCTTTCGGTGGTGACGACGATTCCCGTTTGTTCTTCCTGTTTTTTTTGCACGCGCCGGAAGTAATGCCATTTGTGCGCCACGGATGAGTGTGTTTGTTATGGGCGCAAATCCGATAAGTGAATTAGTCGACTTTTCTTTTTCTCTTGTCTCTTAAGGAAGAAGCGTTCTTAGCAGCAATAGATGTATAAGCTGAGAAAACGAGGATTAACTTATCCAATTTATATCATCTTCCAACGTTAATTCTTCCGAAATTTAGTGTTTATGTGGGCAATTTCCAAAATTAAAAAATTAAACCAAGGTTTTGTATGCAACACATTATACATCAGGAATTTACAAACCTTTGATTACTATTAACATGTTGAAATTAGTTTTAATGAAGGCAATTTTCTAATGAGTTAAATTTTAATTGGAATTAGGAAGTAGCAAATTAATTAATAAACTCAATGACTTTATATACTTAGAAAATTAGAATCGATAGGAAGAGTTTTCTTAAAAAAAAACGATTTTTATATATGCAACCCAATATACAGGTTGTCTTATGTCAACCAAGAGCTTGCAAACAAATCAGTTGACTAATAGACTTCTTGATTACCCATGAAAACCTTCGTAATCCCCCCAATCAGTGCACACAAAATAGGGAAGCTTTAAAGAAACCAAGAAGTAAAATACCTACTAATGGTTGAAATCCTTCCACCTTATCTACTTTGAGAGAAGTTTCCTCCCAGGAAAAACCCTCCAATTACGTACAAAAAAACACAATAAATATCCCCCCTATAAATGAAATCTTCCCTTTGTTGTCTCTTTTATCGACTACCTAATGATAACTATTACTTTTTATTGTCATTACATTTTCTTTGCACTAATTTCATTTCATTTCCTGCCATTTTCTTTCATTACTTTCTGTCACCATCGTGTAATTCGCAAATGGAGCGAAATAAGATGCGCGGATTTCATAACGAACGATAGAGGTGTTGGAACCTGCGCCAGTTCAGTAATTAAAGAAAGCAAACTCGTCGCGCAATTAATTGGATGAAAAAACTTGCGGTGTGCAATTAAAAGCGGCCAGTGAGTGAGTGAGTTGCTGTAAAGTTTGCTAATATCATTAAAAATAAATACGCCAACCAACTCACCCCACGATTTTGGAAGGAAGCGGAAGTTTATACGACTGTTTAAATTTGAAGTACTAACTCAAGAATTCGCGAGTTTCAATTATGCCGGATGAGCCGAAAACCGGAAGCGGGAAGCTGGAAGCAGGAGCGTAATCAACAGATGGGATTCTGCGCACTTGCACTTTCTTCAAGAAGGAAGATGCGAGGGTGTTATATTTCTATTAGATATCTGCTTCATTATTCGCACACGTTGGAATTTATCACCTGTCGGATTAAAAGCATTCTGGGAGTTTCCCCATTTGCAAAAAGTCTGCAAATGAATCACCTGAAGGTGTGTACCATGATGACACTCTTGATTTTTTGCACTCTGCAATTTAATTTGCAACTTTTTCTTCTGATTGTCTCTTGATTCTACCATCCAAAAAAAAAGAAATCCAAGTTCTTCGTATCTATTACAGATAATTAACTAAAATCATCCTCCAAGGAGTGGGTTCATTACTTGATAGTTATAATCAAATTCGAGTTCAAGGAAGAAGTCAATAAATTCATTTAACTCTCATATCCTTTCGAGGACATTTTCCTCCAGCTCTTCGTTCCATTGGGTCTTCTATGACATAGAATCTACGTAATGCATATATGAACCATAATGTATTCACTACTTGGCGTTAAACTGGAGGATTATATCCTAGTGAGAATTCTGCGAACAAAGATGCCTCGTAGATTTCACCTTTTCGTTCACGTGTGAGCTTCACGAGTGAAGAGCTGAAGACAACGAGTGCTCCTATTCTCCTACACTCCAGAAGGCACATAGTGCAACTATTTGTGTAGATGGAATGGAATGGTGGTGCTCTGCTCACTTTCTTCCTCTTCCTCTTCCTGGGTCCTGGTTTCCCGGTGCTAATAGGAGAGAATATAGTGCGAAATCCAATATGTAGTCGGCGTTGTTATGGGCGAGCTGGGAGCTAACCTAATGAAAATGTGCAATGGTCTCGTCCTTATATCATGGCCCAAAATGGATTAGTTCTACGTGTTCCGGTGCTCGGTAACATTCTTACCGTTTCCTTTTGGTTTCCTTCTGGTGGGCACTTCTCGTTTTGCTGTCTTAAATTGTTGGGAGGTGAAGGAGACATCAAGTTTTTTTTTTGGTTTTTATAAGGTGGAGGATATCTGATGATTGAGCTTTTTAATTCGATTTCAAGTTTTCGAAGTTACAAACTTCAATGTAAAGTTTGAATTGTTATCCTGTTTTATTTGTATTATATATTTTGGGGCTTGAATTTCAATTTTTATCTTAGATATCTGGATATTTTATACTAGATATCTGAACAATTTTGGCACATACTTTTTAAGATTCTTCTCTTAACATTTTATAGACTCCTGGAATCATTGGTCTTTGATGTCATTATGTGACAGGAAGTTAAATAGCTCAAATCGAAAAATTGGGACTTGAATTTCAGTTCCTTATCTTGGATATCAGGATATTTTATATTGGATATTTTCTCAATTTGGGTACTTATTCTTTAAGATTCGTACAGTTACATCCAGAACTCAATTCGATCAATTAGGGCATTAATTTTAATTCTTATGTTTTGAAATATTAAACTTCAATTATGCATTTTTTTGATAAACATAAATAATATATTGTCCTTTTTCTGATATTGCTATCCTATTGAAAATTTGCACTTTTGAATTTCATCACTAGTTTCCTTATTGTCAGAGAAAATTGCTTCAACTCTTTTGTTTTTAATACTTTTTAAATATTTTTTGATAGATAAGGTTATTAATTTCTTTTCAAATTTTTCCAATTACATATTTCAATCCAATCTGTAGGATATTAGATATTTGACCAATTTGGTCACTTATTGTTGATAATTCTTAGACTCATTCGAACAATTACAACTATGAAGAATAGAAATAGAAATTGCAAATAATCACATATATATATCCAATTTTCAGAATGTTAAAATATTCGTATTGTTATTTATTGTCTTGTAAATTTTTGGGAACTTCTGGGATAAAGTTAGATAATTCACTAATTGGACCACTTAAAATTCTTATTCCAATTAGAATTACAATTCCTATGATAGGTAAAATGATTGATGATTTCAAATATTATTATCTGATTCCTAAATTTCTTAACATAGGATACATTATTATTATCTTCATCATAATTTGTCCAATTAATTTCATTTCTTCGTGTATTATTCTCCAACAAACTAAAACTCTTAAATTAAACGAAACATTCAAGTGGTCATTATAAAATAATGACTTTATTTTAATTATTGCAAAATATTGGCTTCATTAAAATCTTTAATGATTCATTTTACTATCTACATATACTTTTACTTCTATTCATATTATTATTTATTGACTTTGCTACCAAACTAATTAACAAAATTCACTCTTTAAATTTCAGCTCTGCTTTTGAAATAATCCCAATCATTTTTTACCTATAGATTTTTTAGATTCATTAATTTTTTACCTATAGATTTTTTTATTCATTAATTTTTTACCTATAGATTTTTTTATTCATTAATTTTTTACCTATAGATTTTTTTCAATCATTATTTTTTTACCTACAAAATTTCCCCATAAATATTCATATTTCAATTCGACAATTTTATCGATGCGATGTGATGTGATGTGATTGTTCTTGCGTATCTAATTTCCAAACCCCAATCCCCCTGATGATGGAAACCCACGCGATTTTCGCATGTATCTATTAGTATCTGCATATCATGCAGGCAAATTAATGACACTTGCTAATTGTAATTAGCGGCGCAACGGGCCACGTTGTGCGAGCGAAAACACCGCAAGCACGATCAGAGTAATCGATGGTCATACATTTACACGCGACAATTGATGCACGTTGATTGATTTCGGTTTTACATTCGTCCATTCGACCTGCCCCGATTACACCTAGTGAATTTGACGCCTCCAATTTGAATTTTGAAAGCAATTTATTACCTATTTGCCTAAGCTACTCGAAGTGGTACGTATCATAGTGCACATTTTCGCAATATTCGAAAGGGACAATTCAACGAGTCCTTCGAATGCAAATGTAAACCGTGATACACCACGAATTTAGAATCGAAGAGGAATCGATCAGGAGAAATATCCATCGTGTTTGATGCCGGTTTTCGCACCGGAGACCGAAAGGTTGCAGAATTCCGATGGGGCTGATATTGCCTCGTGGTGTTTTGCAACAACGAGTATTCAATCAGCGAATGAGGTTGTAGGATGGACGATGATTTGATTCGGGTGCAAATCGTACTGTTCATTTCCTCAATCTGCGCAAACCAATTTCTGGTAATAAATGTATTGGAAATAATTTTACATTTCAGTTTTGCACGGTTTTTTGCAAATCACACCGAAATTCAATCTCAATTTTCCGTTTCAATTTTCTCGTATGGTACATAAAATCAAATTTAGATCAACTTCCACTAATTAGTAAAAATTACTTGATAATTCAATTTTTAGATTTTAGAAATTATGAGATTTTTTATATTAGGTTATCATTTTTTCTTATCAAAAAATTTATGCAAATTAGACCAAGATTCAATCTCAATTTCTAGTCTTAAATTTGTTATCGAACATGAAATTAAGATTATAACATCAACTTCCAATAATTAGTAAAAATTGGTTGACAATTTATTTTTTAGTCTTTAGAAACTATGGGATTTTTTTTATTCGGTTGTCATTTTTTGTTATCAAAAATTTTATGCAGATTAGACCGAGATTCAATCCCAATTTCCCTTCTTAAATTAATTGTTATGGTACATAAAATCAACTTTATATAATCAATTTCCATTAATTAGTAAAAATTAGTTGCTAATTCATTTTTAAATTTTTTAAATTTTTGTAATACATAAAATCAACATTAAATCTTCATCCATTAATTAGTAATTATTAAGTTGGCAATTATTTTTTTAGTTTTTAGAAACGATGATGGTATTTTTGATATTTGGTTGTCATTTTTTGTTATCAAAATATAAGTAAATTATTTCCAAAATGAATAGATCTTTAATCAAGACTGAATTGATAATAATAAATGATCATTTACAAAATTTACTATTTTGCCCCATTCAACAAAAATTGCTGCCTTTTGAAAGTTTTCAACTATTCTATAAAATATTTGGTATTTTTCAAATGTCAATTTTAAATTGAAATTTTGACGAATTTAATTTTATATCTCTAAATTTTCAAAAAAGATATGATATTTGTGATATTTGATTTTCTTCCATCTTGATCCACACACATCAAACACAAGTCCATTTCCCAGCATCCATCGTATTCGATTCACATCCTTTTCTGCGGACTTTTGATCTCATATATCAATGACATGTAATTTTCTATACTTGTCATATAAATCCACATCCTGGATCAATACGAATAGGGCCGGATTTAAACGCATTTCTCATCCATTCTTCGCGAAGATATTAAAAATTCCGCAATTGAATTCAATCCGCGAAAACATGATAATAAAATATCATTCTCAACTTTCTGCCATCATCTCACATCTAAATCTAAATGTATGATTAATATATTATATTCGAAATGAGATATGACTCTGTATTTTTCGATGATTTCCCTCTTCTTCTGCACGTAGCATTCGGAAAAACCTGCCAGCTTGCATACGAAATTTTCAGATTGGAATTCTTGTCAGTCAGTCATATTCATGCAGGTTGTGACGATGTCGATTGTGTAATGTGAAGTTTCTGCATGCCACCGTGGCAGCAGTCCTGCGATGGCCATATCAAACCACTGCAAAAATCTTCCCCAGTGGGTTTTCCTTTCATTTTTTTGTTGGTTGCATTCCAGTTTATACCGAGTGAATGATGTTTTCCATAGTGAAGCTATGAAACCGTTCTTTATTCAGGATAGGATTATAGGCAACTTAGTATACACGTATAAATTGGATAGCCTATAGTAATTTTGTTAAATAATTTCATGGAAAGTTGAATGTTTGGTTTTGAACAACCCACCCAGTATAATCTGCTGTTGGAGGTTTATCTGTTCTGTGAAGAGCTGCCTGCACACTGCTTTTCAAAAAGATAGATTGAGTTTCTCATGAGTGATGCCCAGCCGGCCGTCATTCAAGAATAATGCTTTATATTTCTATACTTTTGGTTAAAGTGTAGCGTTTATTGAATTTTTCACAGTTCCAAAGGAAAAAAGTTCCAAGTGAATTCAATTTTAATTTAAACATAGTATTTAATGAATGGTAATACATGCAACCAGATGTACACACACGTTGAATGGTGTACATCATGTTGCCTATATTAATGACAAAACTTTTATTTTATTTTCTGTTTTCAAACGTATAATCTACAAGTTTGTGAATTTTCCTGAAGCAGATTCATTATGAATGTCGAATGTACTTTCAAATGCAATTGTAATTCGAAGTACTCGTCTGCAAACAACAATTTAGCAAGAAGAGTCAACATCTACCTGAGACATGTGTACATGCTTTGTTCAAATATCGCATATTGTGTAATATATTCGCGCAGTATGATAAAGCAAGTCTCTCTACATTGTCAATTAATTAATTGCTTGACATTGTTCCGTTTAGCGAATTACATTCAGTTCCAACTTCCAACGTTCAGCTTCACAATCAGCTCTTGGTGAACGCTTAATATGGCGCACTTTGCACTAAAACTTTAAGATGATTAATGATCAAAATCGATATTCATTTTCCAATAGTTTACTATAGTTTCCTGAATATCATACAACATCATATGTTACAGTTAATTAACTGGATAAATATTGCCAGCTTTAATGATTACATTTTCACCAGTGCAAAAACATTTTTGAAGAACCTCCATTAAGAACACAAAGTTAATGTAACGGTTATAATTTACCTCAGAAATTGTGGCCACTGGTCTTTAATTAAACAAGAGGAAATGAAGTCTTCTAATCTTTGTGCTCGTTTACTTTGTCAGAAACAATTGCAATTTATATAATCCCGTCCTAAATTTTCGACAAAATTGAATCGACAAATGAACATCCATATTTTGAACCAAAAGCGGGCGTTTTAATTATTTGATTGAATGGACCCGCGCCAAAACTTTCACGCATCGCTATCAAATTTAAATGGACGCATTGTTTATGGCTTCTTCATGTTTAAAACATCTTTTGTCTTGCATTACCGAGCGTATCATGAAGGGTATTATATGTACATCGGATGGCCGTTAAAAGATTGCGTCAACCGCCCAGCGAAAAGCGAAAACAATGTGCAACTTATTTTCACTGTTGTGTTGTGGGTGTATTTAAAGCCTCCCCAGCCCAGCGCTTGAGACAATTCCACACCGCGTTTTAATTAAATTCATGCGGTTTTATCGCGGGTCGTATCGCGAAACGCACCATCGCGGATTGCGGAAGAGCATGAAGTATGTTTGTTTCATATTCAACGAGCCAGCCGGCCAACAAAACAATGCCAACGTGAAATTATTTATTTATAAACACAATTAAACAGTGTGCAATCATTTGCTCAATTTATATGATGAATTATTTATTGTTCGATACATGAGTTTGTTGATGAATTTTCAACATCGAGTAAGATTTGGTCAATACAAGATTGCATCTCTTCAAAGATGTATTTCATCTTTTTAAAGAGATTCATTTGAACTTTTTAAAAAAATGCATTATAAAAAGATGAATTTCAACTCTTCGTAGACATACATTTCATCTTTTCGAAGAAGTTGAAAAGTTAAAAATACTATTCGACCCACACATAAATTGAATCGAATTAGATACCAAGTCAGATTATGGAAGGCTATTAGCAAATGGGTGGCTGAAGACTGCTGGGGTGACAGCAGCCAATCTATGGGAGCGCGTTCAGTGTGCACGAGTACATTTTGCAACTTAGCCACCACCCCCGAAATGCAAACTAAACGCCACCGCATGTTTCCAGCCGCCGCCGGTTTAATCATCAACCAAAGCGATCTCCCCCACGTCTTCCGTCTCTTCAGATCGCTCTAAATTATGATTAATGGCTCTGTGCGTTTATGAGATTCGCCAAACCTCTCTCTGCCCGCGCACACCTTGTTTAATGAAGGGATGTACCGGGAATGAATTAGTGCCCCGGCCGAAAACCGGGTTCGTGTTTGCCTTGCCGAAAAGCGACTTGCAATATTTTATTCTTGAACGGAGAGTTTCTTCTAATTTCCTCCAACACGACCGATCAATCAGTTTATTAATTAGAACGCATATTAGGTGAATGAAATAGTTTCCCGGTTTGACTTTAGAACCGTGGGTTTCATCCAGAAGTTGCGCCAAGCCATTAACTGTGCTAATGAGGTGTACGGGGTTCGTGAATTTATTTGCGTTAGTGATAGCTGCGATAACAAGTTAGATACGGGGGAATTTCACATTTGCAAATCGTTGTGCTTCCATGGCCGTTGATAACGGACTTTTTGGACGTCCTTGTTCCCAGTTTGATGAGCAACTTCTCTCCGAATTTGCAATGCAGTTCTGCAAATTTGTAACTTCAATAAAGTTCTTTGAGAATTGTTTTACTTACGTTCAGTTCGTCCACGAAAAATGCGCATTGTCTTCTCATCGGAAGCGGAAGCTGTAACGGCGTGAATTAATGATGGGTAAATGTCGATGGAACAATACACTCACGACAAAGGAAGTCAATTGCACAACAGTCGTCTTCGTCGTGATATACAGGTGCGCAAAATGCAATTATTTTGTCTCGATGCTGCGTCTCGATGCGGCAGGGTAAATTATGACATACATGTCTGTCGTACTTTCCATTAAAACTTCGATTGCACACACACCTCTGGCATTTCCGCTGGAACATTTCGCCCTCGAAGTACTCCTCGTCTCCCACATTACATCTGAAGCTATTCGACGAATTGGATCCTGAAATCAACGTGTCGCATATCAAACTAACGATGTCACAAGAGCTGGCAAACTTACTGCAATTATATCCTATTGGACAACAATCTTGTAAATTGTATGTGTAGTAACAATCATCCGGATCCGGTAGTTCAGGATAAGAGCATTTCACCTCATTGCAATCAAACTGAAATCTGAAATTCAATCAGCATTCATTGATCAACTCCGATTACATGTACATGTACAATTCAAAGTTACCTTTTGCCATTTCCACATTTTGGTGTTTGATGAGACGGAGCTAACGCATTTTCCAATTCGTCACTACCATAAGAACAATCAGGGGAGTTTTTCAAATTGGTATGTTCACAATTGTACCATGTGGGACATTTATCAAGTCGATTATCCATGTAAACTGGTTCGCAATTGATGTTCTCATAAAAACGTATGGGCTCATGACATTCACCTATAATACAAACAAAAATTACAATAAATAGTTACTTAAATTATGGTTCAATTACTTTTCACCAACACAAGTTGTACAACAAGTACGATTGCAATTAAGATGCAACTATTTCCCATTTTTACTCTTTAACAATTTTGTTGAAGGAATGTATCTTATATATGAATTACTAATTAAAATATGCACGCAAATGGAAATTTCTCCTTACTAACAACACGTAACGTTTTCACATTGGCTACTTAAATCATACATTCTTATCTCAAAGTTAATATTTGTAGACAGAAATATATTCAACGAATAATTTTTGTAATTTTCTATTTATGGAAGTTGTAAAGATGAATTTGATTTTCTAACTGGTTCCTTGTTTTCTTTTTACAGGTGTGATGATGTTCAACGGTCAATTGAATTGCTAGACCGAGTTTTATCCGAATTTGACGACGTTGAAAACGCTAATCAAGTTCAAAATGTAAGTTTTCAAGTTTTATCCTTTTTTGAATGACGAAACCCGAAACGAAACGATCAATAAAGATGGCACACACTGCAAATAAGCGAATATTTGCGTATTTGCTTATGCAAACATTATTCCAACATATAAATAAATGTAAAAACTTTACAACATTTGAATATTTTGGATTTGTATCAGTAGCGCACTCTATGAGGAATTTGGGATATTAAGAAATCACCAAACATAACCTTCATGCGCATCTCTAATTTTGTTTATCGTTTTGTTGTGATCTAACTCGCATTGCCGACTATGATATTTAAGTGCAAATTAAATGCAATCACGAATAACACAAGTGCGAATGGCTAAAATATAATGGCTCTTGAAGATTCAACAGATTTCCGGCAATGTACCAACGACTCCCCAACAATCGACTGCAGTGAATGCAGCTACCACTCCAGATGACGAAAGCCCGTCGCTTGGCCATCAATCTGAAGATGATGGCTACATGAGCATGAATGGCAGGAAAGCAAAGTTTAATCTGGCATTTAAACCACTCACGGAAGTGCCAATGCATCAAGAAGATCCGCCGCCGCCAGAGCTGAATGACTTTCCTCCTCCACCAGAAGAAGCCCAACGAATCATCTCCAATCTGTTGCCCAAGTAAGATACCCCATCAAATACATGCTTGATCTGACACATGCACATTTCCAGAGTCTCTCCAGCCCATTCAGCCAAGAGGAATGTGAATAAACCAAGAACTTCTCCAATCACTCAGTTCTCACATCCAACAAGAATAGAGACAATACCTCCACCTCAGCGATTCCAGAACAACTCAGATGTTTTGGTCACAAATGGAGTAGCTAGTGATCTAAGTCATGCTACACAAACAACACTGGTAGATTCACAAGTTCATATTCTCATTAGTGGTAGAAAAGCTGGTTTTCTAACTTGGTTAATTTTAGCCGAAAACTCTTCACCCACGTCCATATGGTTGGGAATCGAACGAATGCCATCCACTACCACCACCAGGCTACCGATACGGTAGCTTACCGTTCCAACACGGCGTTTATCCACTGACATCGCCGACACATGTACCTCCAAGAACCGTCCCGTCTGTTCTGGAAAGACATCGCGAAGTCCGGCGTCGTGGCAGCGAAGAAAACCTCTCGTCCGACCTGGAGGAGGCAGGTTTACGACCACTGAGCGAGCTCGCCGATGACGAGCACTTTTCAGACGACTCTCTGGAGGAGATTCTACCTCCTCCTCCGCTGATAAACAAACGTGCTAGCGTTGCGTGGGAAGTCCCACTGGATAACAATGACACGTACGGTACACCAGGCCACGCTAAAGTCATTGGACGTCGACGCCGGAAATCAGGATCACAGTCGAGCACCAGCTCCATCCCGAATCGCATGAAAGAATTCGATGACTGGCCAGAACCACCTCCTTGCACGACTGAGGATGAAGTCACGTCTCCATTTTCGGACACTGACGACGTGTTGCTGCCTCATGAGATGAGCAGCAATACAAATCTGTCCGGAACAAGCACGTATATTGTACGACGCGGCAAGAAGGACCGAAAAAACATCCCGCAATTGAGCAGCTCTGTCAACTCGTCTTCGTCGTTGAATTCCAGACTGAGCTCGGATCTAAGCATACCTCACTCGCGTTTTTCCAGCGATTTGAATACGCGTTTGAGTCGTGAGTTGAACACTCCGAATTCGCGCTATAGCATCGATCTGGGCACGACGCATTCGCGTGCAGGTGATCTTAACTCGCCGAAATCACGCTACAGCTTGGACTTGAACAATTCGCAACCGATAAGTCAGGAGTTGCTCAGTTCTCCGTCGAGATTGAGCGCCGAATTGTCGAGTTCCCGTTCGAGTACTCCACAGAGCAAGCATGAGTTTAAGAAACATAGCACCACATTCGATAATATCAAATCTCTGATTAAAGAGGGTGTGATTGAACATTATAATGGACCGCATATTGAAACCACAACCGAACTCAATGCGATGGTGAATCCGATTGTGCGTGTGGTCTCATTGCCCAGTCTCTCAGCGGAAGAGAGTTGTAACAGACGCGAATTGTCTGTCACAGTCGAGGAGGAAGAGGACTCGATGACGAGCACCAGCGATGATATATCCCCCTTGCGAAAAATCGAGCAAAACATAAGCGAGCTGCTCGAGCGGCGTGATATCGAACTGTCGAGCTTGATGCAGGACGACAAATGCGTTCTGAAGATGAACGGCGTTGATAGATCGTTGAGCAACGAGCGCAAAAAGTGTCGCAATCGAGAGCTCGAGCGGGCGTCCGGCAATGAACTTCAAAAATCGAGTAGTCATAACGAGGTACTAAAGTCTGAAGATTACTACCGGCAGTTGCTGATCGACGGTGGAAACGTCCACCAGTATCGTCGACCTGCATGTATACAAAAATCAGAGAGCGCTAAAGAAATGCTGATATCACATCGCGAGAAAGAAACACGCAGCAATCTTCCAATGTCGACATCCGTGGATTTCGCACGAGGAGGCGAACCGCTCGATTTCCCTCCTCTGCCGCCATCGCCAGTCCAAGAAGACGACGAATACTCCGAGATTCTGCAAAGTCTAGGCTCTAAACCCAAGGCGGATACGTTGCCTACGAACGCTGAAGCTCCAGCTGTACCGCCGCACACCACGTCTTCGAACAGTCTGAAAACGCGTTCGATGGACGGCAGCTACAATCGTGGCAGACGCAATTACTCCTCGAATCGCAACGAACGCCGCACGCTGCCCACTGAGATGGAATCAAAACGCAAATACTATCAAAAGCGCACCTCGCACAGTCCGCAAGAGGAGCACTTCATGCAGACGTCGTGCAGTCTTCCAGAGACGCCCATTTTCGCGCGCGGATGCGATATTCCGCGTACGCCGCATCGTCGAGCGCCCGATGTGCCCGGCACTAGCGGCAATCAAACGGCCCCGCGTCAGAGCAGCACCATGGGCAGCATTAATACCATTGGGAATATGTCCACGGGTGGCTTTCGACGCGGTATGTCCAATTCGGGCCTGGAACAAGCGTACATGGGCGCCGAATTGTTGCGTATGGCTGGCGGTCCGGGTCGTGGATGGTATCCCAAGCAAAGGCAACGTCGACCTGCGTCTATCGAACACTTGGATAGACTCGCTCCTGGTCAGAGTTCATGGGATGCCAACCGAAAACCGCTTACATTGCCTCCAAATCTGACTCCTAAGTTCTTCCAGAGATCACCGAAAGATGCTTTGCGAAGAGTGACCAGCCTCCTAATCAGAAAAGGTAAAAATGGTGCGAAATTTCTTCTAAACTGAATAAATCATTTATTTGTTGCTTCAGGTAATAATCCTTCTAAAGAAAGCAAGAAAGACAAGGAAATTACTTCTCCTACAATTCACGAAAATGCCAATGGTATGTAGATTTGTTTTGCTTGTGATTTTGTAATCGTAAATCATTTTGTTTTAGGAACAGAAGAAACTCAGAAGAAGAAGGGTTTCTTTAAAAGTTTCTGGAAACGCTCTCGCCATTATTCTCTAGAACAGCAGTAATTAAAACAAGGTAATTCTAATCTTGCTTAAATTGATTACATTTAGGACGTGAATAACACTACTAAAAAACGAAAATAACATATAGTTGATTGTAAAATTTATGATAACACTTTCGTTGGCAGAGACTCCACTGAATTTCTAAAAAAATGCGCCATAGACTATTACTTTCCGTCGAGACTATTTTATTATTGAAACGCGAGTGTAAAACGAGCTTTCCTATTTCAACGATTTTAAAACACTACCATTTGTGAATATCTGAGTATTCTACATTCATAAGCTGGTTTTTGATAAAATTTGTTTATGTAGACAGATCTTTTGATACGCATATTGAACACACATTTATAATCATCGTTAATTGTACCAGTAAGCGGAATCGTATCGAAACTATCTTAGAAGTATTCGTTTCATTAAAATTACTAGTCAACAAAATTCTAATAACCACGACTGGGCATGCACTATTTAATACATAATTCCATTTACAACAAAAAAATGACTGCCCTACTCATAAAATCGCCAACTTTTTCTAAATTTTATTTAGTTCTTTAGTGAAAACTTCAATGTTGTAATTGATGAACAAATTCGACTAAATATTCAACAATTGCCCTGTTGTTTAGTATCGTACCGGAGTACTAAATAATTGAGAAATATGTAATGATTATTCAAAAAACAAGTGTTTAGATAGTTGCAAAACGTACCTTTACTATAACAACAAAAATGTTCACAATAAAGTGCCCCAATTTTGTATGATTCGACTCAAAGTTATAGAAAATATATATTACGATATATATTCTAATATTATATTTTAATCAGTCTGATGAGTATATTCAGCATACAATAAATTACTCACAATGAGTCTAGAGCAGCAATTATAACATATTTCACTTGCATTACTAACATACTCCAAACATACGTACCGTATCAAAAATTTTCAATTATATAGTTAGCATAAGAATGCCGTCGCGAAGCAGATTCACTAAAGCAAACTTAAATTTGAAGCGTGGAAAAAAAACTAAGAAAAATTTGGTGTACTGGTGTGTTCTACTGGAATATGTAAGATTCTACATTGAACATTTTAAGTTTATATTGGTTGATTATGCTTGGATGTTTTGAGCGGTCAAGTCTAATGTTATTATTTTGAAAAATTTATTATTTGTTTTAATTTCGAAATATATATTTTGAGTGTAAGGTATTCTAATATATTTTTTGTAGATTTGTACAGTCTGACTGTAATCTCATTGTGTAATAAATTAGCACAAGATATTTATTGTAGAATGTGTGTATGTATATTATTTTATAAATATTATATTATCATTATAATAGAAGAACTCTTGTAAATAATAAAGGGCTTCAACATTTTTTCTCGCGAATATGTGCTGCAATTAATGCTAATTTTCAAATTTGTTTTTTTCACATGTTCGCAATAACCGTCGAAAATAGAAAATATCCGTGGCAAAACTAACAAATTTACTAATTTTTAATTTTATTCTGGCATTTTTCATAAAAATGCGCGTTTTGAATTTCCACTTAGAAATCTGCAATACCGACTTTACAGAACTGTCATTCTAGTTCTCCTATTTGTATCACATGTTTGTGGTGCGCTGTAGTCGCGATTCCTATATTTGTTTGTCTCCCAATCTTTGTTTTTTACTTTTTGGTCTACAATAAGGTTATCAGCTCATAAATGCAGCCATTTGTTACTATTTGCAATTTTCACCAAAATTGGAGAAACTCTGATGTAATTGGAACCATTGTAAGTATTGCGTCGGATCTCAGATGCCTTACTCATTCTTCAGGTATGATACACTGATTACTGCATCATATTTAATATTTGTTCAACCCAGATGACTGGCACTTGAGAGGTCTTTGATGGTGGCATGCAATGGCACTGAGCACTACAGCAAAAGAGAAAGGATAATGGAAAAGCAAAAACTTCTAGGAGTTCCTGCTAATGTAAGTAATTTAATTCATAATATTGAGTGCATAACATTTGCTTTCACCTACATATTCAACATGCAGTATAAATATAAAGGCAAGGAAGATTAGATTGTTCACATTAATGCACCAATTGGTGAATTGTTTTTTTTATTAAAGCCAATATTTATAATCACAATTTATCATTTGTTAAGGACATCCTGGAATAGTTCAGAGCAAGCAGTCAGTTGATCATTTGGAAGCTTAAGCTTTAAACCATTTCTGATTAACCATCACCAAATGTTATGTTATACCAGAAGAGTAATTTTGTCATGTTAAAACAAATTTATTCAACTGATTTTTTTCTTTGCATGGCCTCATGCGATGACCTTGTGCGATACTTGACCTTGTTTTCGTTGTTATTTGTAGATTGAGTGCAATTCTTTTCTTCGACGCCATTTTATCGTGTGGATGCAAATGCGAGTGCCTGGAAATTAGTGCAAGACTATTATTTCCATTCCATTTCTCCTTCAGTTGGAGAGCAAATGTGAGTATTTTTCTCATTTTTATTAACTAACATAATGGTTTGAAATAAATCTACTTCTTGTGCATCTACAACATTTGTGTGGGGAATAGTGTATTATCTCAGCTAGTGATATCTGTAGGTTCTGTATTTTATCAAACAGCTGCTTGACTTGAGACAAATTGTGTGAGCATAGCAGTGATAGTGCATTATTTAAACAATTTGAGCTTAGAGTCTTTAGTTGAAATTAGTGGAGTTGAAAACAGTAACAACACTATACTGCTACCTGAAGATTGGGATTGTTTGCGACCCAATCTGGCCAGGCACAATAGGTTTTTTCCAACATGATTCTCATTCTAACAATATGGGAGTGAGTGAAATTATTTTGGGCGCGCTCGCGTGAATGCTCGTACGTCTGCGGACGCTCTTAATGGTATGAGCACCTGCAGCAGATTATTATGATATAAAATATCTCAGGATAAAATGTTTCACTGATAATCATTACTTGTTGAATCATTTGGAAGCAGTGATAGATGTTTGTGAACCAAGTGACTACAGGTAACAAGCTATAATTAGTTATCATAAATAGTTTGACCAAAATCTGGGTTCTGGGAGATTGAGCTAATGCAGGCACCATATGTGTATGAACCAATATGTCATAATGTACTTTTGTTGTAGAATCTTCTGAGTGAACTTAATGTAAGCTCTACTAGGGAGGTTTGGAAAGCATCTTCAGGTAGTGTGGGACCCTGGAGCATTCTCATATGGTATTGTACACAATTTGTTTCTGTACAATATTTAAGAGTACCAATATGTTGTAATATAGTGCAGGACCATGGAGCATTCCAATATGGTATTGTATAAATAATTATTGTTGTGTAATAATGTGTTTTCTTTCATATTCTTCTGTTTTGTTAGAATCTGCTCTACAAGACAGAGAACTTCAAGGAGTAAGGGACATTCGGAAAACACATCCAAGCAATGTGGGCTGTAGCCATCTCTTAAGGTATTGTTTTAACAATTTATTTCTGTTTACATATATGAGGTGTGGTCTTCTGTCTTCTTTTCCCTCGTTTGCCTTTTCTTAACATTAAATTAAAAATATAATTCTTCAGATTTCTTTACGTTTTGTAGCCGCTTTATTTTTTCTTGGTTAAGTTCGAGGTTGGTGCACGAAACCGTGGCGGGAGTAAAGCATCTCTTTATTCCCCGTGTATAGTCGGTTTGCTGAGAATTGGTTTTATGACTACCGTAGACTCAACCGCGGGAATAAAGTAGCCTTTTATTCCCTCGACATTATACAGTAGTATCTCGTTAATTGAATATTCTACCTCGACGCAATCAAATTTTGTAACACTTATATATCAAATTACTCTCAAAAGGGGTAGAGTAAACGCACAGAAATATATATATATATATATTGCGTATATAATATATGCTGTGAGTAGACATAAGATTATACATGTATCGCATGTATCAAGTACCGCTGCAGTTCATGCCGCATGTTGACATCTTGAAATCACGCTATCAGAAACGCTATCTTCTCTGCATGTTTCAATGTTCACCCACCACCATTTGTGCTGAATGGTTTCACGATATTAAATAAGTGAGAGTAAACTTGTCATTATATTTCTTGTTACAGAACTAACTATCCAGTATTTTGGGGTTACCACATGTTGGAGTAAACAGAGCTATAAATATTCCTCTAAGTGCAATAGATGAACATATTGTTGGAGTTTTAACTACATGTTCAAGGAACTTGAGCAAAATGGATAAGTGGAAAATCATCAGGTGGTGCCAGCTGTACAAGTTGTACATTGCCTAATTGAAGGTATTAATGGTGCCAGGGATATTTATAAAGCAAAGACTCCTTCAGCAGTCTCTAAAGGTATATTATTAACAATTTATTCCTATAATTACATTATGTTATAATATATGTCATATTTTTTCTTATTTAAGGTACTTCCATGTTTTCTTGGAGTCTGCTTGTCTAATATGGAGAACTGCAAGCTGCCTGGCTCTGGAAAGTGTCTCCAAGCAGTGTAAACTTCTGCAGGTGCCTCTTAAGGTATTGTTTAACAATTCATTATTTATTTCGATTTGCCACGTTTAGCAGCTCTGTATCGCTTCCATAGCGCTATAAAAACCCCCGTCCCTATCTTCCTCTACCTGAAATTTGCAGTAGTTTCGCTGACATAACAGCTGCTGAGTATCTGCTACTTCAGTACCGGAAGCGCGTTCGATTTGCACATTTTTGTAGCAGTTTGAAAGCAGCTTCTACAGCAGTCTCTTAAAGTATTGTTCAGTGATGGGCGAATAGGAACTATTCGGTACTTTTATATTAGTTACTCGCTGGGATCCGATATACGGAGTATTCCTTTCGTAAAGTATTGAGTACTCACTACGACGCGAACATTGAGCTCAGATTAGATAGATATTGAGTAGTGGACTGTTGGGTCAGTAGTTTCGTTACTCGGTTATTTGGAGTAGTTCGGATACAATCGATGATTTCGTTCTTTGAGTTATTATGGTTATTCTAGTAGAAGGTTAGAATCCAGCATATCTCAGCCGTTACTGAATAAGAAGGACCTGCTCACTACCTATGATTTTTTACCCTAGCCGTGGTCCCAAGTAGCTGAGTAACGATTACTTTGTGACGAATATTACATCTGACAGTATTGAATAGTTACTAACAATCCCATCACTAGATTGTTTAATATTTATATTATATATTTATATATATTATATTTTATGGAGAATACCAAGCAGCCAGGGATATATCAAAAGCATCTCCAAGTAGTATAAGCACTCTGCAGCAGTCTCTTAAGGTACTGTTTAATAATTTATTTCAATTAAAACAATGTGTTTTTATGTACATCAATTTTTTTATTTTAGAATCTTCCATAATTTTGTTGAGTCTGCTTGACAAATATGGAGAACTTCCAACTACCAGGGACGCTTGGAAAGCATCTCCTAATGGTATGTGCACTCTGGAGTAGTTTTTTGAGATACTGATTTAACAAGTTATTTCTATCTTTATTTCTAAATATATTGTTATTTTGTATGTGTCAACTTTGTAAGTTATCGTTTGTGGTGTGGTCTTTGACAATTTGTTGCTGTGAGGTCTTTTGGTCTAGCATTTTTTCCTTATTTGGCTTTCCTTCATATTAAATTAAATATCTAATTCTTCAGATTCTTTCATGTTTGTGTAGGTATTTCTGTAAATATTCTTCAAATCATTTGATGCTCTGCTTTGGCTTTGTGGTCGGTTTATTTGTTGGTTATACTCGTGGCTGCAGCTGAGCCAGCTAAGTTTCAAGCAGCGGGAGTAATGTAGCATTTTATTCCCCCATGCTTTACTCCCTCTTGTATAGTCGGCCCGCTGGATGTTGGGTTTTATGGTCACAAATGCCAAGTTTCAAACCACAGGAGTAAAGTAGTACTTTATTCCCTCGTATATCAAAACTTATTTCTTTTCTACAGTAGTACCTCGTTAATTGAAACTTACATCGCCGTTGGGGTCACCATTTTTTCTGGGGGTTTCAATGTTCATCCATCAGCATTTTGCAGCATGATTTATTATTGTATATAAGTGACTAAACTTTTCTTTATAATACTTATCACAGAACCAGCAAGTATTTTGTATGTGCCACATGTTGGAGGAAACAGAGGTGGACAGCCATGTTCTAGTGGCGTCTTGTGTTAATATTCCTAAGTGTGATAGGTAAATAAACATCTACTTGTATTTCGTATTATAGTATATATTTTTTGTTGGAGTATGTACAAGGAAATGAAGCCATCACTAAATACAATAAGTTCTATTACTTCTGGAACTTCAGGCAATAATCAATAAGTGAAAAATCATAATGAGATGGTGCGAGCTCTTTATATGCACTCACTGGTTTCAGCTGCACTAGATGTAACATGACTTTGCATTGGATGAATGCTTTGTTGTGAATTTTAATTGAATCATTCACACATTGTGTTCCCACTAATCATGTGTATCAACTGCATACTAAGATTATAGACTAATTTTTGAAAAAGTGCAAAAAGTGTACTAAGACTATAGTCTTTGAAAAATTCGCGAAAATAGCAACAATCTTCAAAGTTGAATAACTCGAAAAGTAATGGGACTTTTTGACTGATTTTTCTTGCGTTTCATTCAGAATTAATCCCTTAATTATTTAAAGAACAATTCTAAACAATCCTAAATAATTTTTGAAAAAGTGCAAAAAGTGTACTAAGACTATAGTCTGAAAAATTCGCGAAAATCGCAACAATCTTCGAAGCTGAATAACTCGAAAAGTAATGGGACTTTTTGACTGATTTTTGTTGCGTTTCATTCAGAATTAATTCCTTAATTATTTAAACAACAATTCTAAACAATCCTGAACAATTTTTGAAAAAGTGCAAAAAGTGTACTAAGTCTTTGAAAAATTCGCGAAAATCGCAACAATCTTCAAAGTTGAATAACTCGAGAAATATAAGTAATAATTGACTGATTTTTGTTGCGTTTCATTCAGAATTAATCCCTTAATTATTNTCCCTTAATTAATCTAACAACAATTCTATACAATCCTGAACAAGTGTTGAAAAAGTGCAAAAATCGTACTAAGACTATAGTCTTTGAAAAATTCGCGAAAATCGCAAAAATCTTCAAAGTTGAATAACTCGAGAAATATAAGTAATAATTGACTGATTTTTTTGGCGTTTCATTCAGAATTAATCCCTTAATTATTTAAACAACAATTCCTAACAATCCTTAACAATTTTTGAAAAAGTGCAAAAATCGTCATTGAAAGATGTATCCTCTACAGTATTCTCTTAAGGTAATGTACAACCAATTTATTTGTGTTAATGCAACGTGAAATCAAGATGGATGAATAGTAACCCTTCAGTGTATTCAGTGTGTCTTAGTACGATTTTTGCACTTTTTCAAAAATTGTTCAGGATTGTTAGGAATTGTTGTTTAAATAATTAAGGGATTAANTCTTTGAAAAATTCGCGAAAATCGCAAAAATCTTCAAAGTTGAATAACTCGAGAAATATAAGTAATAATTGACTGATTTTTGTTGCGTTTCATTAAGAATTAATCCCTGAGTTATTTAAAGAATAATTCTAAACAATCCTGAAAAAAATTTAAAAGTGCAAAAATGTACTAAGATTATGTATTAGTCTTATAAAATTCGCAAAAATCGCAACAATCTTCAAAGTTGAATAACTCGGCCAATTTCGTGCATTGTGCAAAGACACAATGGCATTTTCAGGCATTAAAAATAAGCAAAGACTATAGTCTTGGTACGGTTTTTCGCACAATTTTACACGAAGCAAATATACATTCTGTTAATCAATGTTGATACACATGATAAGTATAAGAGGAGCACAATGTGTGAATGATACATTCAAAACAAAGCATTCATCCAACACAAAATCATTTTAAATCTAGTTCAAAAATTAGCAAAGACTATATAGTCTTGGTACTGATTCTCAACAATTTTATGGGCTCGAACATGAGCAGACGATAGGCTTGGTACTGATTTTCGACAATTTTATGGGCTCGAAAGTGAGCAAAGACTATAGTCTTGGTACTGATTTTTGACAATTTTATGGGCTCGAACGTGAGCAAAGACTATAATAGTCTTGGTACTGATTTTTGACAATTTTATGGGCTCAAAAGTGAGCAAAGACTATATATAGTCTTGGTACTGATTGTTGACAATTTTATGGACTCAAAAGTGAGCAAAGACTATAGTCTTGGTACTGATTTTTGACATATTTATGGGTTTGAAAGTGAGCAAAGACTATAGTCTTGGTACTGATTTTCAACAATTTTTTGGGCTCGAACATGAGCAGACTATAGTCTTGGTACTGATTTTTGACAATTTTATGGGCTCGAAAGTGAGCAAAGACCATAGTCTTGGTACTGATTTTTGACAATTTTATGGGCTCAAAAGTGAGCAAAGACTATAGTCTTAGTACTGATTTTTGACATATTTATGGATTTGAAAGTGAGCAAAGAGTACTGATTCTCGACAATTTTACAAGTCCGAAAATGAGCAAAGACTGAGCAAAGAAGATTGTTAATACAACCAACCCTCCTCATCAAATGTACATGTAAATTTCGAAGAGTCATAAAAACCAACACTCAGCGGGTCTACCATAGACAAAGGGAATAAAGTGGGTACTTTACTCCCGCCCTTTAACTTGGTAATAAAAACCAAATTCCAACGGCTCGACTATACATTGGGGGAATAAAGTGGGTACTTTACTCCCGTGGTTGGAAACTTAGCTAAACTGTCAATAAAACCAAATCTCAAAAGACCGACTATACATGGGGGAATAAAGTAGTAGGCTTTAACTACGAACATAACCAAGAAAAATACTAAATTACAAAATTTAAAGAAAACATAAAAGAATCTAAAGAATTCAATAAGGATTTTTAATTAAATATTAAGGAAAACCAAAGGAGGAAAAAGAGCTACAACAGAAGGCACCACAGCTACAAATTGTCATAGACCATGCCACATTTATTTAAACACTACACTACACTAAAGGTTTATACGATACCATAGGAAGCCATTTCAGAAACACTTACCATCAATTTGAATGTTCAGACAATAGTCCCATCTGTAACAATACATATAATGAAATATTGTTCAATAAAAACAATGAGTAATTTGTTTATATACTAGATATAGAGAAAATGAGAAAAAAATTGTATATAAAATACCTTATGTTCCTGTCGTAGATACATAATATGTGGAAACCAATACAAAATGTGCAATATTGCAGTTCATACAACATGTGATAAATACCACAACAATGTCTGTAACAATAAAAACAATTAAGTTAATTGTTCACATATTAAACATATAGTATTGATACCATACCTAAGCATCAGCAGCTTATACACATATAATATGGAAAACAATCCAAAAAGTGCAATGTTGCTTTCAGCTCCTCCATTACATGATAAATACACCAACAATATTTCTGTAACCATAAAAATAATGAGTTAGTTGCTCACACAGTGAATATATAGGGATGAATCATTTATACAATACCTTGTAGATATATATTACAGGTAGGAGGGTGGTCAGTAAATCCACCTGCACTAAGGCCATACAGTGATGGATCCACTGTAGAGCTCAAGGATTCTGTTGAGGTGTTAGTTTGCTGATGTACATCCCATCAGGTAGAATCTTTCCCAAGATATGCTGCCTGTTGTTTGATAGTGCTGGACAGGGGCAGACAACATGCTCTTCTAATTCTTTATCTTCCCCACATCCTGTGATAATAAAAATAGTGAGTTAATACTTCATGTAATGAAAATATAGGAATTGAGCACCAGCAGCTGATACATACTTCATATGGAATCCAATTGAACATATAGAAATGAATTGTTCAGACAAGCACTGGGCAGCTGATACACTCATCATATGGAAACCTATCCAAAATGTGCAATGATGCTACAAGTTTCACCATTGCATGATACATACTCCAACATTATTTCTGTAACAATAAAAATAATGAGTTAATTGTTCATATATTAAACATATACAAATGAATAGTTTACACCATACCTAAGCACTAACAGCTGGTACATGCATCATACGGAAACCAATCCAAAATACACAGTCACTTCAAGTTCCTCCATTATATGATAAATACTGCAACAATAAAAATAATGAGTTAATTATTCACGTATTAAACATATACAAATGAATTGTTTATACCATACCTAAGCACCAGTATAGGTGGTACACAAATGTGATATGATATTTGTGCACCTAATCCACTAATTGCAATAACTAAATGTATAATATTAATCAGAACTTGCACCATATAGTCAGAAACGCCATGCTGCTGGTTAGATAAGGCAGTTTGTCTCTGGATAAGGACACAAATTTTACTACGATAAGAGTGATAAGACAATCCAACCCACGGACCAAGCATCCCAAGCACATGGAAGACAAACTTGTGTCTCTGCTTGTGTATTTGGTTGCCGATGCAGACCATAGATGAGACAGACGCCCAATGCGCATCGCAAAAAGTAATCATTGATTTGTCTTGCTGCTTCTACAATATCCAAAAAATTAAATAAATGTAAGTAAATAATAGACACATTACACTTAATTAAAGGTTTACGGCATTTTTAGTGTCATGGCTTCAGATGTGAAGAGTCAGCCCCTTGAGAGTGTTGAAATTCTTATGAAAGAAGCTGAAACATTGAAACTAAAACTGGAAGATGAAAGACAAAAACTTAATGATGTAACATGTAATTTGTTTTTTCTATCTATCATCAGGACTTTTGGTATTGTAGAATTATTTTTAGTATCTTCAGTTGCTGAACGTTTGGAGATCATCAACTACATGAATATCAAACCAAGGAGGACACTCAAAGGGCACCAAGCTAAGGTTTTATGTTCAGATTGGTCTCCAGACAAAAGACACATAGTGTCTTCTTCACAGGTAAATAAACCTGTTTTGCACCTAAGTTTCTTTCTGAGGTGTATTTTAGGATGGTAAAATGATCATATGGGATGCTTTCACTACTAACAAAGAACATGCTGTTACAATGCCCACAACATGGGTAATGGCTTGTGCATATGCTCCTTCTGGTAATTTGGTAGCATGCGGGTACTACAACATCACACTAATGAGGTATTTGCACTGAAAGTATACAATGTTTCAGGGGCTTAGATAATAAGGTAACAGTATACCCCCTCAGCTTAGATGAAGATGTTTCACTTCGCAAGAAAACAGTTGGAACACATACCAGTTACATGAGCTGCTGTATCTTTCCCAATTCAGACCAACAAATCCTAACTGGTAGTGGAGACTCTACATGTGCCCTGTGGGATGTGGAGTCTGGACAACTGTTACAAAACTTTCATGGACACTCTGCAGATGTGATGTCAATTGATTTAGCTCCATCTGAAACAGGAAACACATTTGTTTCTGGGGTTTGTTTACAAATATATGATCTAATTGACTTTGTAAACCATTGATAATTTTAGAGTTGCGACAAATTGGTGTTAATTTGGGACATGAGATCCGGACAATGTGTGCAATCCTTTGAAGGCCACGAATCGGACGTGAACAGCGTAAAATTTCATCCAAGTGGTGACGCCGTTGCAACTGGTAGCGACGATTCAACATGCCGCTTGTTTGATCTTCGAGCCGATAAGGAAGTAGCTATTTACAGCAAAGAGAGTATCATCTTCGGCGTCAACTCTGTTGACTTCTCCGTGTCTGGACGCTTATTATTTTCCGGTTACAATGACTACACAGTCAGTGTTTGGGATACTCTCAAATGCGAGCGAATGTGTCTACTATATGGCCATGAGAATCGCGTATCTTGTCTTCAAGTCAGTCCTGATGGTACTGCACTATCCACCGGTTCTTGGGATTTCACTTTAAGAGTATATACAAAATGCTACTAATAACATAATATTAACATTTGTCTGATTTCAGGTTTGGGCTTAAGTGTGTTCATTCTCATCTCGAATCGAGTATTACCAAAGATTTTGTTACAAGTTAACGTTTAGACATATTCTATCAGTATTAATATAGAATTGTAGCTGCATACTAAACTTGAGAATTCTACCCCACATTGCTGTTGTAACCGTAAATATTTCTGTCTACAACATTAGAGTAGTATTTGCAAACTTGATGAAAATCTAGTTATTGTTAACAGAATCTAACTATTTAGTGTAATTTAATATAGTATGTATAAATGTTTCCTGTGTCACATTATTTCAACGTGTCGATTCTTTACAAATATTTCGTTTTATTTATCATTTTCTGTATAGTCTCATCGCCATAAAAATAATCATAAATTATTCGTACACACCGACAGATGTATGCAATGAACTGTTGTTTTCTTCATTTTGTTCCGCTATTTTTCTTAATAATTAAACAAACAAGAATGAAAATTAATAATGCATATTACAATGTTTACAATGCATCTTATTGTTTATTTTATAGTAATAATACTAAATTTAATTCAATCTTCATTATTCTTTTGGCAATATTTACAAATCATCTCCTCTCCTTTTTGTTTCTTTTTTAGTTTACTGCACTTTCCTCCTGTTTTTTACACGAAAACACAACACAACAACGAATTAATTACATAATTATTAATAATACATGTGGATAGAACACAATGAATACCGTTATAGTTGCCAATTTTTACAATGCTTCATTGCCTAAATGAACTAAAATTGCTCAAAATTTGGAATGAATTTGTTTACGTTACTTGTGTAAATATGTACATGTACAAGAACTAACTTGAAGATTTGTAGAGTTCAGCGACAACTTGAAACAATTTGATTCATTCTTGTTTTGTTCGCGATGTGAACGATATTACTTACTCCATTACACTGATACTAATATTAATGCAATAAAGGAAGAAAACTTAATAATAAGAATATCTAATTGCAAATACAAAATAATAAAATAATAACAGCAAGTGGTAAACTGTTTGAATCACAGATGAACAAAATTCAAGCCACATGACATTAAAACAAAAACAACAAACGTTGTTATTGCTTTAATAATTAATGATTAGTCATAATTATCGATTGCATTTAAATGATCGCTAAACGTGGCCTTATCTTGACTGCTAAGATAATGAACTCTTTTGCATGATTAATTTTCTTTTTGATTATAACATTAAATTAATTTATATCAGTCAATCTTAAATGTATTTCTTACAGTTTTCACGCACTTTCAGAGTTCTGTTCGAATCTTTTCAACATTTTGTACTTCCCTTTTGATAAAATGTTGCATTATTTGATTTTTGAAAGCATGTGCGCGTCCCAACTATGTTTACGATATTGGCTGTGGAAGCATTTTTTCTTAAAAATAGACAGATAGATTCAGAGTTCGATTCGTCTTGCACCACTCACTATAAAAACCGAATATGTACAACAAACCTAATTAAATAATAATTTACAAATAACAATCTTTGGTTGGAAATTTCTAATTACATATGTATATATAAATACAACTAAAGGGACCATCATGAACGAATTTCTCTTTGCTTAGCTGTTTTAGTTTTCCCGCTGAGATCTATATGAACAATTAGCTAAGGGCATCTTAGATTCAAATACGAAAACGCGCATCCAATAATTTCTATAAAAATAAATATGCAGTCTGTTTCGCGTGCCCTGTACGGTCTCTTAGAAAGTAACATTTAAAAATTTAAATTCAGTCTACAAGAAATAATACACAATTCAATCATATGTACGGTTAAACAATGCTACGCTACTGAAGATGATCAAAGTCAACGTTACCATTATTTCTGTCTCGCGTTATTCGTTTAGTAGGAAGATTGTTAATTACGAACTAAAATTTCATACTGTATATTGTCCGCTCTCTGTAGAAATTCTGACGACTACACTCGCTTGCAGAATATCAGCCGAATCGCTCTTTTACAAGGAACATCAGCTTTTTCTTGCCCTTGTAGGCAACTTTCATATTCTCGATCAACTGGCTGAACTGGCCGTGCCCATCGTGGGCCAACACAAACGTGTCACGCGCCTTCGTCAAGAAGTCGATAAAATCGCCATAATGACGAGGCGAAATGTGCGTTAGACGCGAATGCGTCGTATTTATGTATGCAGCCACAGCAGCCTCGAGAAGTTGCCGCAATGGGGGTCGATCATATGAGAGGGGCTTGATGCCAGTCGAACAACCCCTCGAGGAACGATGTGGGGCCATAGGAATATGTTTGCCACCGTCGAGGGATGTAGGATGAGCGCAAGACATCCCTGGAGCGGTCATGCTGCAACGGCGTAAGATATCTGAGAGCACGGTAGCGCACTGCACGTTCTTAACGAGCAGCGGAATCATGTTGGTAAGCTCCGATTTGCCCAAAGAGTGACTCAGAGCACACGCCCAATGGATATCACTAATTGCTGGATGCGTATCCTGGAAGGTCAAAGTTAGAAAGTTAGAATTCCTGGACTGAAGTAGTAAAATGGGGCATACCTGGTTGTAAGCCAAATGCACGTTTTTCATGGCCAATACAGCCAGCTTATAGGCGCGCGTTGGATAGCCACGATGTTCCATATACCTGGCGATTGTAAATAGCTGCGAGGAGGTCATGATATGCGAGGCGGCTTCCACAACAATCTGGTATGCTGTTTCAAATGCCAGAGGCTCGTTTTCGCACAAAGTTAGGGCGTTCAAGGCACAGTTCGGAGGGTCCTTTAAGCAATACATTACATTTATCAATCATATCTCTCTGAGGTCATTCGTTCATTTACCTTTGTGGCACATTGTAGTGCAAGAGTTCTAGCACAACTGGACAAGTCATCTTGCTGCTGGTAGACCAAATTTAATCGTACTATGGTACTAGGAGACATTACTGTCGTGGCAACGGGTCCGGTAGCTTCAGTAGGCGTGAAGAACTGATACCAATTTTGCATGATGGAAATCAGTGCTTCGACACCAACTTCGGTGGCGCATGTTACCAGCCAGCGCACCATCTCTCGTCGCCGCCAATTGATCGACGACAAGGTCATTCGCATTACCTGCAGACCTAGTTCAAAAGCGACACTAAGCAATGTCGGATGTCGCGGACCGTTCTCAGGTGTCGCAAAACGAAAGGCATCCTGGGCCAGCTTGAAGAGGTGCGACGAGCTGTGGATGTGTCTTTGGGAAGACTCAAGAACCGTCCGCAAGCGCATAACTTCACCTAGAGAGTGAAAAAATGTTTAGTAAACAAGTTGGGCATTATTAAAGTGAAGACTTCAAAGTTTAGATACAGTTGGTCCAACCGTATAAAAGTTATAAATGGTTAAAGGAGCGAAAAAGGCGAAAGTTTTGTATTTTTAGGTACCCCATTTATCAAGTTCGGGTATTTCTGGGTCCCGCAAAAATTCGGAATAGTGCTCATCAAGATCTACAATTTTCTTCTAACTTTAATTTATTAATTGGTCCAATTGATTAGAAATTAGTTAAAAAAGCAAAAATTTTGCATATTTAGGACCCCATTTTTCAAGTTCGGGTATTTCCGAATTCCGTAGAGCTTCAGGACTATGACCACTGTTATTTTTCCGTCAAAATACTATAAATGCCTTTTGAATCAGTCAAATCGGTCCATTAGTTTCGGAGATATGAAAATTTTGGAAAACTCGAGCGATTTTAAGAATTTCGTATCGTTTTTATCGCTACAAACTTTTTTTTCATTTTTTTTCTTCGAACGCGATTTCTGCTCTTCCCATGGCCAAAAGGACATGAACCTATAGATTTTTGGAAAGTGCTCATCAAGACCTACAATTTGGTTCCAACTTTAGTTTATTTGGTCCAACGCTTTAATAGTTATAAGAAGTTAAATGAGCGAAAAAAGTGTGATAAAGTTTTCACTTCTGTCGTGTGGTCTTAAGCACAAACCATGTTTTTGCAGATTAGTATAAGTTATAAATTTTAAATATTGCATACCTTTAGCCGCACTGAGCATTGTGCTGCTGAGTGCACATTGTTGCGTTTCAATATGGCCCAGTGTAAACCATCTTGGAGAGCGACTGATTATCAATGAGCTGGAAGCATTGCCGCCCATCGGATCGTCGGAGTCTTCGTGTTCTTCAAGAAGGGGCAAGCGCATCGCTCGCAGGCCTACATCATAGGCCAAATCTGGATCGTAGCCAAGCAGCGATAGGAACATGAAGCGGGCAAACGTGTGCATTGGTATACTTTCTGGATGAATCCCAATGCCAAGCCCGCTGGCCGGGCCACCTTCTAATAATATTATTGCTTGTCTACGTAATACTGCTACCAAATTGTTATCTAGTTCGATCTCCTGCAGTTTTGCAATGAGTCGATCTTCTTGCTTGCACGCCTTCTCCTAAAAGCAACCACAATCAATACCCCATTCACGCGGTCGAAAAGTTATGCGGGACGCCCACCAGGAGAACACCACGAGAAATTTCAGCTTACCTGAGCGTACAATCCCACTGGCATAATGCGCTGCTGGCCTAGGCCGATCAAGGCAACTTCAAAGGCTAATGTTAAATATGTTTCCGAGCGATCGCGAGAACCAACAACAGGCACATGATGATAACGCGGCCGAATGTTGCTGTGCTGATCGTCCATACCAACCAGGTCCAAATAGCTAGGTGTACGAGGGCGTTGATCCTCTGGCACAATCGATGCATCAGCCAGGGTGTCAAAGAGGGTACCTATAGGATCGAGCGGGTGGCCAACCCAACCATCTGTGTTTGCCGGAGCACTGGTCGACGTGGTCGAACAGGAGGACGCGTTCGCAATACACTGGCCAGCACAGCGCGACATACATGGTTTGTTCGCCTTACTGGAGCTGGATGCTGATGCACTACCACTGCTACTGCATGCCGCCCGCTGCTGGCTCTCGTTCCACTTCTTCTGGGCGATCAACTGCTGCTGCTTCATGGTGCGCACCACCGAAACAGCGAGTCGAAGGGCGGCCTCCATGTGACCATGCGAGCGCAAGGAGTCCACGCGAGCCGCGCACAGTGGTATTGGTTCTGGGCGAGTCACGAAAAGAGAACCATTATAAGAATGATGAAAATAAGGCACCAGCATTCATGTGTCTTACCATTCCATAATGGTTGGCCTTGGGGATTAAACGTGCCCGATGTGGAATTGTCCGGCACGTGTGAGCAATAAACGTCGCTGGAAAGAATATTCTTCAGGTGCATGTTGTCCCAGGACATTGAGACTGCATCTAAAGCTCTGCAAAGGACACAGACATCATGCAGGGGGTATTCAATTGAATTGGGGCATTATGTGATGCGGAGGTCATTGGGCACGTACCTATGAAATACTGTTCTAGGTAAAGCTGGAGCTGATGACTTAGAATGATTCCCTGATAAACGTATTCGCTTATTGTTTCTATAGATATAGCTGGCGTTGTTCTCATCATCGTCCGAACTGCTGGACGAATCGTACACCAGTCTACCACGGTCTCTATCGCGTTCGCGTGCCCTATCACGATCTCTTCGTTCGCGCCAATCTCGTTCCCTATCTGCGTAGCGATCCCGTTCGCGTTCCCTGTCATGGTAATGCCTATCCCTATCCCGATCCCTATTCATGTACTGCAAAGTGAGCGAAAGTAATTAGTTTTGGAGCAGTTGCCCGAAATTTGGTGGTCACTACTTACAGAGTCACGTTGATTGTTTTGGTGCATCCGAAAATCGGGATCCTCTGGTGGGCAGACATCGATGTGAGTCCACTTTTCTAGCAGTTGTTTCCACTGATGTTTTTCGTGGTTTGTGCAATTCGGATTCAATACTATGCAAACCCACAAAGACCCTAAACCACAACAAGTCAGAATTGTTATTACTCCTCGTACGAGATGTGTTTTGGGCACTTTGTTTTAGAACACTTACCAAGTTGATCCCATAATTGGCGGCACTTATCAGTCATTGGTGTGCCTTGGTTGCGCCACAACTGTAATCTGGGATCGGATAGGAACTGCTCCGTGATAAGCGTCAACATACGAGCACCATTCGAATCTTGCGCTCGTAACATTTCCCTGACCTAATTAACAAAATGATATCAGTAATTCACTCTGAGATCGAAGGCGCTAAGAAATCAAACCTTGGAAAACAACGAATTCAATTGCTTATTGGCATTGTAGTAGGTGCCCTGCGAGAGGTACGATTTGACCTGCTCGCAGACCTGCTCCTCGTCCAGATGCCACGTGTGATCATCATCTGCGGACGCGCCTGCTGTTGGGTCAGGCGCGCCCGGGATCTGATTAATTTCGCTACGTTGCTGCAGGATTTCGTCCGCCAACTTTTGCGCGGTGGGCAGCACTTCGGTGTGATGTTCTGAGATCAGGTACTGAACGAATTTCTGCAGTTGCTGTCTGTCCATCTGCAGCAGGGTCTCTGAAAGCGTCCAACAAACATGCCATCAATGCCAGCCCACACCCATCGTCACTTCTGCAATCGCGGTGTTGTTACAACACTTCTTGGAGCAACCCAAGCTGGGTGTGAAGGTGTAGGGAGTGTAAATTGCCACAGGTGATAAAAATGGTGTTGATCATTGTCGAGAGTTGCTGTGTGTTTATGCGTGTGTCTGATTGGTTGTGTGGGGGCGGCGCGCGCGATTGTATACGATGCGGGTTTCAGCAGGAGCGGCAGGAGGAACGCGAACGGGAAACGGGAAGCGCACGACCATTGCCTTTAAAAGCGATGTACCGTTAGCGTTCGTGAAGAGGCGGTCGCCTTTAATAAATAATAACACGTTTCTATCCTGCGGGCGCTCCATCAACCATGTACCCCTCTGCTTCACCCGCCGTATACCAATCCTTCCTGCGGTACCATCCTCCTGCTATCAGTCCACAACGTACGTTGCGCATTAGCAATCAGCCATCTCCATGCGAAATTGAAATATGCATGCCCGACTCAAATTTCAATAACATTTGCAAGTAGTATTTGCAATTATTCGGGGTTCGCGAGGGCAGGTTGAAAACGCTCTTCGGGAATGCGTAATAACCTGGTTCTGCAAGCAGGACCAGGCACTACTGCCAACTTGAATGGACGGAATAAAAGAAATGCAAGACGCTTTTGATATTCGGCAGAAACTCACAATCAGCCTGGAAGGTCCCGTGGATCTACAATGCAAATATTTCGACGCGCCGTCATCATCAACATCAGCAGCGTGCAGAACACAACGCCCAGCCGAACCAACACCGCGACGAAACGCACCGGAGGAGCTTGAAAGCCCTTTCGCCATTGTACGCATCGAGCTTGCCAGCCCCGGGGGCCGTGTGCGCGCACTGCTCGTCCTCTTCTTCGTCGAGGAGAACAGACGCTCATCATGCATGTGCCCCGGCCGAAATTAGCATACTTTTTGAAGCTAATTTATTTAAATGACAAATGCATACGGCGCGCTCTCGGAGCACGCATTGAATATATATTCGCGAACGTATAGATCGGCCCCGAATAATACACGGCATGTGCTGCCCCCTTTATCATCCATCCACCCCTCACGCATATACATGACATTCAAATGAATCCCCAACCCTTTCCAACCAACAGCATCATGTTTTTCAATCGAAGAATGCTGAGGACACTGAGAAAAACTTGATGAACTTGTACCCGAACAAGTTGAACACGATGAAGGATCACGGATCCCAGCCAGGTCAAATGCATATTTAACCCTTCGGAAGACCCAGGTCCCAAAAGAGTTCTTATGAATATTTTAATTACATCCCATTCAATAACTCCAACGGATTTTCTTAGAAGCATGGGTTCCAAGATGATTGAACAACCCCAATCGATTACGAATCAAACAATTACATTTCGGGATGCTGATTGCGCTGGGAATGTCATATGAGGACATCGATGAAGAGAAGGAGGCGGCAGTGGGAATGGCAGGGCGGCCGCTTTAAGTGGCTTTAATTTGCCAACCTCGACAGACCTCGAATGATATTAAAGCGGATGTGTGATTCCCGAGGCGATCTCCCGGTTCCCGTCCCGTTCCCGATGCCCGCGCACGCCGCCCCCTCTCCCAGTCCCTCGGCGGGCGCACGCAGCATAATGCTGTACAACGTCCTCAGAAATGTCACTTCCTGTGGCAGCACTTAATTGCCACCGCAGAGCTGAGTGTGCAATACCTTCGGAAGACGCCCTCCATAGTCCTGCTTAATTCAATTACAATCCGAAATTAGTTGATTCAATTGGATAGTTTTCCACGATGACGATCGTGACATTCGAACTGGAGGAGGCGGCAAGCGCTGGAGCAGAAGCAGGACCAACTCAATGTGCAGACGAGAGCGCGCGGAGGAGGCGGCCGCCGATGTTCAACGAGAAGCGCCGATCGATAGCCGCCCCCATGGTTGCAGCCGCCGGCCTCCTATACTCGTGTAGTACACGGGGTTCGTGAGCCTCCTCCGTGCCGCCACCAGCTGCACCACGGGGCCGAAACCAAAGGAAGAAACAAAACTTACTCGTCGAGGAGGTTCGATTTCAGAGAGGGACCATGTGAGGGGCTCTGGCTTGCTTCCCAATTTGTATTGTATCCAATCCGCCCGCGCAATACTGAAACTTAATGTGGTGGGTTCTTTTTTTTGGGTTGGAGACCTCGTGTGTGTGCACGCAGCACGACAGTAGTGGGTGCGCATGCCGCCTCCTTCCTCTCGCGATTTCATTTCGGGCGCGCGGTTCTCAACTGCAGCGCACGTCGGCCTCCTCTTCTGCGTTGGGTTGGCTGACTCCCCAAGGGCCCAGAAAGTTCGTAATATGAAATCGTTACAGCTTGGGGGCGCAGGCCTGTTCGGGACTTAATAGGTGTGGTTGGTTATTATCGAGCACGGATTTTTTCCCAATTCGAACATCACCACCTCCGACACCACCTCAGCATCCCAAGTCTGGACGTTACCAAACGCAAAGACCAAAGTTTAATTAGATTCATTTCCCCACCTTCAAATCAACGATTGATTGATGAAATATTCAATTTCATCATCAATCCACTCTCAGAATTAATTGTCGGGCATACACATGCCACTTGGAAATTACAAGACAATAGCTCCAGTTGGTGTGTAATTTGGATTAAATATAGCTAATTATTTCGCTGCACGTAGGATGAAATTCGATGGAAAACCTTCATCCATTGGCCTTTCGGCCAATGGGCAAACCGCTTCGAAATGAAAAATCTCCATATATAATAAATTATAGCACGCTCATTCATTATTTAGTTCCGAACTGGTCGTTAGTGTAATTGGACTATACGACTACCACAACCAAATTAAATAACCGAAACGAGACGGGTAATAAGTTCGCTCGTCTCTCAAATAAACAGCAAAGTGTAGACCGGCAGCAACCAAGCCACAGAAACAGCAGCCATCATCATCATCGTCAGCATCAAGGAGGTCGACGAGGTGGTACAAGCAACCAGTGACGAAAAAACCAAAGAAATGTTGGGAGGTAGGCAGACTCGTCTGAAGATGAGCATGAAACGTCAGAATGAAACTGGCCTCACTCAAGACATCCTCATCCACATCAAATTATCTGGAAGCAGCATGAATTTCGAGGTATTCCAACGAATTAATGAATTTGGAACTAATTTACTTTTGATTTCTGCAGAGAAAAACGTACAAAAACTAGGGTTAAGTTGTTATTTCCAGGGCTTCATAGACCTTCAAAATCTACCTGGTACCATCACTTTTTAGTTCCCTTTTATGATCTTGAAATTCATCAATCTAACTTGAATCATCTGCCCTAGGGTTTTGTTGTCAAAAAGACATCTGTTCCACGAAAGTACTCAATTTTATCAACCTTTTTATATCCATAGACAGACTTTGTTGAATCTGTCCTAGACTTGAAGGTAAACTTTCAGCTCAATTTTCTTCTCCAGGCTGCTGCATTGCGACCATAATCAACCAAAACCTATGGGCAAGTTTATTACAACCGAGAGTCAGCAGAGATACAAAGCCACGAACTCTTGGGCACGATGTACATTGCGTCTGGGCAACATCCACCACACCCCACACATTAGTTCGGACCCGAAGTCAATTCGAAAGGAGCGCGCAACGTGTCATTAAGGTTAATCGAATTTTTTCTTCTGCATACTCGACCGATGGGAATAAAACGTGAGAGCCACCAAGCAACCAACCAACTCTTCGCTATGCATTGTACCTCGACGTTATTATCACTATTACCTCTAAATATACGTTTGGATATAGAAACTTATTTTTGGTTGGTTTTGTAAGGGTGATGGGTGCACATGTGAACAGGGATGCGCTGAACCCACCCTTCGGAAAAAAGCAGGTCTAACAAGTGTGTGCAGGTGGTTGGGTGCACGTGCACAAACTAACTGCCATTGCACCTTTCCACTTGTTCAAGGGCTAAAATAGTACATTGCACCCATTGCAAAACCTGGACAGGGTCGGAACAGCAAAGACTACAGGATCGAATGTTGGTTTGCTTGGTCCCTTCTGGTATTGAAATCCAGACCTGGATGTGTGGGTCTGAGGGATGGGTCGACGTCATCGAATGTCAAAGCGTCCCAGCTCGTCCTACCATTGAATGAAATGAATGTTTATGGTGCACCACATGTCTTTTCCAAGTGTGCCCTCAACATGTGCGTGCGCGAGCAGGGCATAAATTGTTTGAGTGCTTCACATGTCAGGGGTCGACCTGGAGGTTAACTACGAGGAGCACTGCAGGAGAGGGCTCCGTCTGCGCCCATGAAGAGCTACTGGTGCACCATCCAATAAAACGAGGTAGTCTATCGCCCATAAATTCAATGATATCTTGAATGTGCTCCAACTTCAATTCGAATAATAACTAAAGTAAAAGTGAGTCGGAGTTGATACGTTAAATGGGTCATAGATCAAGGCCGCTTAGTCTTTCTGTAATTGCCAAGAGCCATGAAAGGGTATCGGCTCGATCGGTTTGTAATTTTTATGTCGATGCATAAAGGTCAACACCATGTTTAGCAAATTGCAAGCGTGGTGCAATTAAGTAGCCGCCAATGGAGATGGGTAAATCAGAAGATACAAGTTGGAGACTCACCTGAAATGGGAACTCGCAATCGAACGCCTTCCGCATTCCGTATCCGGTACAAGGACAACGCAACCACATGTTGGCACCAAAAAATGTCTTTCGTTTCGCAGCTGCATGTCACTGAAGTAATCTTGCATCTGAAATTCAGAAAAAAAATTCGTAAGTGTTCAGTTTTTGAGGGTGTTATTAAAATTAGTACCTGTCGAAACTAACGGAGACTTTGAACTTTTGCGGAGGCTCTGGACTGCTCCCTCCGACCACATTACCACAAGGCAGGGTCGCTGGTTGGGACAATCTGCTGCCGGTCACTACTCCACTCAAATGGAACCCTGGACAAAAGGCGAATGCAAAGAAATAAGTACAAATCTCACAATCAATCAGTGGACTATGAATAGAAAGACAGTAAGGAACACAAAGAATTCGTGCGAGTGAAGCTACTCAATGAGGAATGACATTCAGCGTGGAGGCGTTCGACCGTATGAACGACTTCTGTCCGGCCGAATGACCACCGAACCGAAAACAATTTGTCCGAACGAATCCCGGATGATTTTTCGTTTGTTCCCAATCCCCACACAGACGCACTCTGCAGACATCCACACATACGGTTTTTGGTTTGTTGTTGGACGAACCAACGAGATCCTTCTTTTACGCGTTCGTTTTCATTCCATCGGATCCCCAACCGGCACGCTCGTTTCAATAAATGTGGTCCACATCGCTAAAAATAATGTTTTCGCTCGTAGATTGGACGGATGAATCAATTTAGTTTTCGTGTATTTTACCCGCAAATTCCCATTGTTTGCACACCAACGCACCCACACATCCAATTGGCAAATGATGCACGTAGCATGCAATCACATTCATTCATATCTATTTAGTTTATTAATAGAGACACATCGTTAACGCGAGGCTTTTACAGATAAATTCGTCAATTGATCGGTCCAAGTGATCGACAAATATTAACCAGGGAGTTGGCCCCATTTAGCGACTTTGCGGCGGCAATTAATTTGGAGACGTTGTTTAATTAATAAATAGGAGAAAATTTTAAGTACACATATTTGTGCAGTTAGTTAGTTGCCCAATATTATCACCGTCATTGATAAGTGAATAAACACTTTTGCTTTTTTCTTGGGTAAAGTTTAAAGCTCCACTTTCCTCCAGTCCTTATAACAAATTACGTGGCAAACGAAACAAATAAAAATACAAAGACGAATATATGAAAAAATAAAATAAAAACATGGAATTATTGACCGCACATTTGCATGTTGCAACTTTTTATACGTATATTTATATAACGCATTACAATTATTTGCATTTATATTGCATATTTTTCAAAACGCAAATATTTGTTTAATTTATGAATCTGCAAAACAACCCATGGAAATTCTACAGGGTGAATCATCATAACGTATCAAATATTGAATCAAATACTTTAGAACTAATATCCAAGATTAGACAGATAGCGATAAAATAAAAAAAAAAACAATCGGTTTGATATAAATCAGTATTTTATTGCCTTTTTTTCTCGCTTTATCGAAGTCCTCAACCCAAGAAGTCTATGAATCCGACAATCTTGTTGGAATGTCTGATCCTCAGAGCCTTCGATTATGTGTACCAGGAACAACGCCGGCAATTTCCTGCCTGACTCACGTAAATCTCGCCAGTTCCAGTTCCACACTCACACGCTTGCTGCGATCTCAATGCGAGCGACTACATTGTTTCAAAGATGGAACGCAAAAAGGAAGCGAAAAAACGAAATAGGAATCGACGCAGCTTGACTGGGGCGATTGGACGGACGACTCGAGCTTCTTCTTCTCTTCGTCTGCTTCGGCTGGCTCGATTCAGGTAGACGTCGTCCGAGCATATGTGTAGGCAGGCATTCCATGGTTCACGGTTTATAAACAAACTTAGCCTTGAGAACGGTGATGTCGGTGAATTCAGTCGTTCAACGTGCAGAGAACTCGAGCCAGAGAAGCGCAGCAGACGACGTCGTCATCCATCGTACACCTCCTCTCAGTCAGCAGCTCCCAAAGAAAGGAGAACTGGTAGACGAGACAATACGCCTTCGTATAGATGCAGCAGCAAGTGCTCTCTGCTCGTAAACGAAGTAGGAAAAGAAAGAAACGCAGAAGAACAAGTTGGAATCAGCAGAGAGAAGAAGGCAGGAAGACAAAGTGTATGGGCTTGAAGAAAATGTAGTCCTACAATGGTTTGACGATGACCTAGACCCACTACTCAGAGACTTGGACACCTTCACGAATTTCTATAGATTAGTTTTTGCATTAAAACAAAAAAGGTATCGAAATAGATCGGTTAAATATGTGGGTGATCTTGAAGACTTGAAAGATTCCTTCAAATGTGGATCTATGCATTTCACCGTTTTGTTGATGTGGATCTTAATTGAAGGTCATCTACTTTTAGTTTCGCAACTTTGTCGGTGATGTTTGTTGGCTGGTAGTCATCACCTCATCTGATGCATACGAGTATACTAGGAAAGCTCGCAGCTTGAAGTCACGCCTGAAAATAATTTTATTGGACCCATCTTGGCTCGGTTGCGCGCAATTAGGCGACGTCAAAAAAGTCATAATTCACCAATGCGTGCTGCACTTATAAACCAAGGCAAAACAAAGCCAAGTACTAGTCTGGTACTCCAAGAATGAAGGCTCCAGCCATTACCGAAAAATAATGTGCTCCACGACCATCGAGGCAGGAGGTCGTGAGAACATGCCCAACAATTCTTCCCAAAAGAACCCGAGCATCTTCCGTTTCTTTCCGCAAAATATCGAACCAAGGTGTTAATAACCCCATAAATGTAGAGGTATACCCGACAAGGTATTACCTTATTCAGGTTTACTATTTTACAACAATCAGGAAGACCTAGATGCGAAAGAATTCCGCAGATACCCTAGAAGGGTCAAAGTAGTGGACTTCTAAAAGGTTTCATCATCCTATTACACCACAAGGGTTTCTCTTACACTTGGTCTGATCGCTTCATATCATCCAACGATAATGTCGAGATAATTATGATGAGATGAATGGCGCCAAGTACGAGACCAGACGTCTTCAGCAACCTCTACTGAAGGAGTTGAACTGCATAACTGCACTATAACAACTTCCCCGCTATCATTGTGGTCGTCTGGAATTAAGAGTGCGTCTAAGAGCAGGAGTGCAAAGTCCTACCCGACCATTTAACTGCACTTTGGCGGCAGACAGCTGCAAGTGCATCGTCTAGTTGGTTGCACCTCCGGCCAAACGGTCCCAACCGAACGCGTGTATTTAAAGTTAAGTGGACTTCCGTTGGCGCGTTTGGCTCGGAAATGCCCGACATTGCTGCTCCTGTGGCATCGCCCCAGAAGACTTAAGTAGGTATCTCTAATCAGAAACCAGCCAGAATGCCGTTAGGCTTCAACGTTACCGCAGACTCAGACCTTAGCCTTCTAGAGTCAGTTACGTCGGGCTGACTTAATCGGGCGCCTCTAGCGCGCTTGCGAATTATACTTAATTGAGGTGTCTGGAAGTGGCTGACGCCTTGAAAGCCGATTACACGTGAAAAATTATCACTTACAAGCAGCAGCGAAATAATTTCGCTTCCCAAGCGATTAGCGAATGTCATTACAGAGTCAGCGCTTAAGGAAGACGCTCTTCCTTCCAACTGTAATTGATTTTTTTCCCCGGGAGGTTTTCGCAAGGAGGCGACCGAATGCGGAGAAACCAAGAAAATACGAGACGCGATGCGAGCGGAAACTGCTGTGAAACCGTTATAAAGACGCGCAATTACATTCACATCCAATGGCACCACAAGTTTGGTCAAGCAGGTTGGTTTCCCATGAATATGCACATCAGGTCTTCATGTGTGTCTTGTGCGCCTCTTCGGGCGTGCGTGCTGAATGCGTTTTGGACCACTTAAGGACCTTTTGATCGAGTGCTACAATGCGCCTGGTACTTACCACTCATATGCATACAACGACCGCTTTGCAATTGCATTCGGCAACAACTTTTGTATGGGCGAATCCAAGAGCTGAGAGGAGATACGCGTACAGACACAGAACGTGCATACCAGTCGCGCAACGAGCAATAAATTCAAGAATACAACGTACAATTCGCGAGGCATCCGCATGAAATATGCAAATATCGCATAATAGCGTTTGCAAAATCAATAGCGATTGCATTTCCGACGTGCATACAAATTTTGCAATAAAAAGCCCGAATTTATACGATGCGTGCATGAAATGATGGTGTATCTCTCGATGCCGAGGGCCAATGCAGTTGGTAATAAATAACGATTTGATTAGTCCATTTGGTAATATTTCTCAATTAATTGATTGAACTGTATCAGTAGGGTAATTGCAAATGAATTAACTACCGGATATTTTTCTAGGGCAGATTGCAATTGGGTTTTGGAATATAATTGAGATCAAATATCAACTGACCCATGTTGACCCCATTCTATACATCTGGATACTTTGCTTCTTTTGAAACCAGCTTTAGAAACGGCTTATTCTACCATTATCTGGAACCTTAGAACCTCATGGAAAACAACCATTCTAGAAAAGGTAGAACCTGAGATTTACACCTACTACATTGTAGATCATAGGCCAGGTCTGGTCACTCCCAGAATACCTACAGACACTAAGACCCATCTAGAAAAGATGTACTACGCCTTTTGGGCATACCATCGGTTTTGGTAACCACTACAAATTAGGAAGATGAAGACCAGGACCTGAGAAGTTTTAGGTCCTCTATTATTCTTAGATCTTGACCCATTTCTGAGAAGCCTCTGTTCAATCACATATTCTAGCCTGATATAAAGCTTTTGGATTCTTATCGCGCAGGTTCGCTTCGCGGGGAATTCGATGGTGAGGTGTAGGAGGCACACAAGAAAATCGTACGCTTGGTTTTTCGTAATAACTCTATTGGCTTCGAAGAGTATTCAAACGCGTACAAAGTCGGACTGCCGAGTATCGGAGAAACACACAATTTCCCACGGCATGAAAGGGATCTCTCGCCCGACCGGATTGTCTTGGGTGGGTGTCTCAGCATCTGGCCTGGACCGCTACAAAGCCAAGGAAGTCAGAAAAGATACTAGGTCACCCATTTCAGAAAACTGGAACCAGAGATCAACATCTACCTAAATTGTAGATAGACCAGCCAAGTCTAGTTACTCATATGAAACCTACAGACACTTAAATATAGGGTCTACTAAAACCCTTCTGGAAAAGATGTGCCTTTTGGGCATACCATCAGTTTTGATAACCACTACAAATTAGGAAGATGAAGACCAGGACCTGAGAAGTCTTAGGTCCTCTATTATTCTTAGATCTTGACCCTATTCTGAGAAACCTCTGACCAATGACATATTCTAGATATAAACCCGGGAAAGCCGGAAGAGATACAAGGTTACTAATAAACTTACTAGACTAGAGCAATTAGGACACCTCCTATCAGGTCCAACTTATGGTAAACCACATACCACACCAGACCTACCATTCCAGAACAAAACTACCAGAGGTCACCTGACAAACGACTTCTATATAAGAAAAATCAACTCACTATTGCCACATTAAATGCATAACGCATAAATAATACAATGGCCAAGAAGTAAAAGTCAATTACGATTTACAATTGCAGTTGTTATTCGCTTTTGTACGGGGCATGTGTTGGTGTGTTATTGTTGTTATTACCGTTGCTGTTTTCGTTTTCGTTGTGTCGAGGTGCAACTCTGCTCTCTTCGTCCAGCAGCAGCAAGTAGAACACAGAACATGTTGTGTGCCACATAACCAACCAACATACGTCCGAGTGTGCATAAACTACAAACACATTCGCAGGCCGCAAATAACTACGTATTGACGGCGCTTGCAGGAATTTCTACCAGCGTGCGTGGGACATGTCTGTGTTAGTGTACCAGTTGAATGGTCTCGACCATCAGGTGGGTCGGTCTCGCCTTCAGTCAGCAGGCCTGCTCTGGCCCCGACAACCCAACATCAACAACAACACATATCCAACATCCGATTCCTTGTTCATGCGTTCGTCAGGTCGTTGAGAGCATCCAGTGCAGACTTCACGCTCCGAGTGTTGCCTTTTTCATCTTCCTTCAGTACCACCCGTCCGAGCTCTCCTGCTCGAGGATCTCCGAACCCTCAGCAGGAACAGCAGACATAGAAAGAGAGCGATAACCGTCCAGAGGAAAGCGGACTGGTGTGTGTGGTTAGCCTGCTCGGTCGGGTTTGTGGGCCGCGACACCAGACTGTCGGCAGGACCGTACACTTCCGTCCGATGCTATAGGCGCCAGCGCACAACATGCGTTCCTGCTACGGTCCTGCGCATCGGGCGTGTGTCCCATCCGCGTCGTCGTCATCGTTGGAGTCGACGGCGGCGTTCGAACCAACTGCTGCTTTCCTGCAGCACGTTCGCGCTCTTAAAGCCGAACTTTCCACGCGTTTGTCTGCTGGTTCCTGCAGCGTGCGCGGCTCGCGTGCGCCCTGCTGCTAATTATCGAGCATCGCCTTTAAGCGGAACATCCAACACAGTCAACCGATGACAACGACACAACGAACTGGTTGGTGGGGAGCCAGAGACCCATCCATACTACACCATGTCGTACAGCAGGAATACGGACCGATGTGTGGGGCACACACACCGAATGATCGTCCGCCTTTAATAGCTCCACGCATTTTGTCACATTCAGAGACGTATCTGCGTGCGTGTGGGAAATGACACCGCCTGCAAGTGCAGACACATTTGCATGGAGGTACTATCATACTTAATCGAGGGCGATACAAATATGGTTCCCAGAAACTCCTGGGCTATCAAGGGATATTGTTGATCGACTCCCAAAATGTTGAAGACCTTGAAGGGAGATTACTAGAGATGTCCAGGGACAGGACAAAGGTCTTCACCTTCCAGAGTCGCAGTAGGTGTTAGGAGTTGAAGGCGAGACCTTGCAGGAACTGAGGTTCTAGATTTTCTAGGAAGCCTCAGAAGAGTTCCTTAGGTTCTGAAACAAACCCCTTAAGAAATACTCGATGTCCCATGTCCACAAATCTGAAGATTATTAGAGAAAAGTTTACTGAACATCAAATGGGACAAGGGTCGTCACCTTCCAGAATGGTACTAGATTTCAGCAGTTGAAGGTGAGACCTTGAAGGAACTTGGGTTCTAGATCTTCTAGAAAGCCTCAGAAGAGATCCTCGAAGGTGTTCTTAGGTTCTAAAACAAACCTCCTAAGAAATCCTTGAGGTCCCCAAGCCCACAAATCTGAGGTCCTGCTCTGTTCCAAATTTTCGAACCAAAATCTCGAAAGCAAAGTTTCATACAAGTTCACACTGAGAAGATGAAAGTTGTGGGAGTAAAGTCGATGTAGTAGAGCAAACCTTGGTACTTCCACTACTTCCACCAGTCTACGTTCTAGACTACTCACTACCGAGTCGACTGGCTAGAGCTGGCATGCGCGGAACTGCTACTACTACTGGCAGCATACAGCAGGAATGGCTGGCAGCTCGCGCAATGAAGCTATCGGCTTTAATCCTGCAAAATCGCAGGAAAGTGTTTAAAGGTGTTGTAGCAAACAAACGCGTACACAGACCCACACACCCACCTAAACACCCATACAACACATCAGCAGGCCGAGCGAAAATAGTACAACTATTATAAACCCGCACAGCACGAGTTACAACATTGATAATGTGCGATACGCGAGCAATTAACCTATGAGGAAATGCTTTATTCATGTATCCTTGCCGGTTCCATTTCGTTTGCGTCCACGAACCACCCTATTGAGTGACGTCGCCACAGTCGCCTCTGTCAGCAGGAACCTGCATGTATGCGCGCGCGAGAAGAGAACTCCATCCGGATCCAGGAGCGGTGAATACTGAATAATTTCACAAATTGAATTTTTCATGCCGACAGGACGACGCCTATGTCGGCGGGGACCGAAGAGCTGGTCCTGATGCTCCTGCAAGCAAAACTTGCTTCCCACTACCAGCGAGGTGAAGCTTCCCATGTGTGCGAGTTGGCCCGACATGATACGGAAAAAGTTGGCAACTTTTGTAAAAATGGTATCCCAGACTCGGTCGGGTTGCATGTGTAGCTGTGGGCTAGCAGCAGGACATCATACCACACGGGACCAACATCGGGACCGAGACGGATGCGCTTTGCTAGGGGCCGGGAGCAGAGAACGCTAGCAGGATAGCAGCAATGCGAGTAGGTTACACTCAGCAGGCGGAGGCGGTTCGTACATGTTCCTCTCGCAGAGTTCGCACGCAGGGTTCGTGTAGGCAGCAGGGCAGATGTTTTGGGAGGCATGTGGCTGTGTGTGGGGTAGGCCTCTCTATAAACCTCGACTGAGAGGAGTATGTGTAGGTTTCGGGGCGGCAAGAGCAGCAGGAGTGTTGGTGAGACCCCATGCAAAGTGGACGACCAGCACTACCACTGCTGCTTTCAGAGGAGAGCATGGAACGCAGCCTGCGACGACGTAAAGCAGCAGGAACAAGTGCGCAGGTCCGACGTGAAATTGAACTGGAAAGTCAACATTGCTCATAATAAATTGGAAATCTATAACTGAAGATGTGAGGATGTGGCGCTCCTTTACGAATGGTTCTAAATATTTTACAAGCCCAGACTCAATTTCAACTACTAATTCCTCAATTTTCCAAATTGGATACCAGAGGGTACTTCAACTTTTATCCAGTATCTACAAATCATGGTTCGCAACTTTCTGGAACCATCGGATTAAACCTTATAAGGAGGTCCTAGAGACTGTACCCTGAGATGATCTCGATTGGGGGCAAGACTCCTAGCCTTCTGTACAGATTGAACCAAACTGTGGGACGTCGGGATTCGGGACCAGAGAGACGACAGGACGACGCGCGACGGTATTGATCTTTGCCGTTGCGGGGTCGGCGTTGATGACGTCATTTCTTCTCCGTTTTGCTACGGTCGTTCTCAATGATCAACGATTTGCACCATCAACCGCCGCCACACACGTCCCTCACTTCCCGATACGTTTCTGGATCGACCTCAATTATGTCGTGTGTATCATAGACATGATGATAATCGCCAAACATTAGTACAATTCTGTAGTAACATTGATCTCAGTTTGGAACCAGATACCAAATTAGTTGGTACTAAAGCATAATTGAACCCAAAAATGCTTACCAATGAAAAAATTGTACCCGAATAGAGGTCACTTGTCATCAGTCAGTAGACATTGAATGTATAAACCTATAGGTTCAATCAAAGGTGCCTAGGACAAGGAAAATTCAGGAACCCGTAAAACCCGATTGCAAAAACGTTCAGCATATTGATAAAATGGGTTGTTAGAAGCGTTAAGCAATTTTTATTTTCAGCGGAGATGCTGAAATACATGTTCCAGTTGTAAGTCCCAGTTCATATTTCCAGAACACCTACAAGAACTATGCGAGCTCATTAGCGACCTGCATGGAAGTAATTTGCCATAGAGACGCGACACGAACATGTCCCAAGCCTAGCTAATTGAATGCATAAACTCGTAATTGATGGACGTAGAGCACTGCAATCGACAGGAACATTGCATTATGCCGCTCAACCGGAAGTCGCCCATTTGCATATCACTGCATGGTGCAGTGAACAGTTACCGTTTCAAAGCAACGTTGTCGCCTGGTGTGCTGCTAATGTGCATCCGGAATTTAGATGAAAACTTAATAATCTTAACCGTCAAATCAATAATTAATTCATTACCGAAATAAAATATCAAAACGTTGATTAGATAATTAGAGGGGGCGGAGGAGAAAGAAGGCGAAATTGAAAACGTGATATAAACAAATTGTAGCAAGTTGTCAGCATTTCTATGACACTTGTTAAATGGCGAGAGCGACACGACTTCTCAATACACTCACATCGGTGGTCGCCGCCGCCGCCGACGCCGCCACCGACAAATATGTGGTTGTAAGTTGTTCGGCGTAAACGAAAACGTGAGAAAAACAAAAGCAAATCTGAACCGGAGCGGCGGCGGCGGCAACGGGGGCGGCAGCATCGGCGGCGACGCGTACGCCAGCTCGTTCACAACAACACGAACGACGATCGAGCTGAAATTGTACCGACCGGCGGTGGCGGCAGTGACGGCGGCAACAACGTCGGCGGCGGCGGCGGCAGCCGGCATGCATGTATGGGGCGGCAGCTCGCCAGCATTCGAGGGTAACATTAAAGGGGATGTTCTCGCACATCGGGCTGCCGCCACCACCACCACCACCATCGTTGCTGCCTGTCGCCAGCCGCCTCCACCTTCATTCAATTCGCAGTCAGGCGAGCCGAGACGAGGCGAGTCGAGTTGAGTGGAACCGCGCACACGGAGATGTCGCATGCACCCTCATGTATTGGTTCGCCGCCCCCCGTATACGTACACTTCCGGTCTGGGGTGTGTGTGTGTGGGAGCTGCACAAGTGCCGTAATTTTATTGCTGTGTACTGACTCGAGATACACAAGCGCAGAAAACAAATCTGAAAGGGCGACGTGTTGGTGCATCCACGAAAGGGTTAAAGCTGCCACCAGCCGCCCCCACTGGGGTAGGTGCAAAACAGGATAAATGTTTAGTGCACTAGATCGTCCACACTACACGCTATACACAGTGGCGAACTGCCCCAGATCTACGTGTGCGTATCGGGATCCGAAAGCTGGTTGCTGCCGTTCGAATACATCCGCTTGAAAAACCGTACTCTAATTATAAACCGAGGGTGTTAATTGTTGCAGGGTCAATTCTGCATTGAACGATGCGGTTGATGATGGCTGTGTGGGTGTATTGCTGTGTCAGTTTCGATGTCGTTGTGGCTGTGAGGGGCGTTATTAATCTGCTGATTGTTGCTAGAAATTTGAAAATTATCAGCATATGAATCATTGTTTTCCTTTGATGTCAAATGAATCATTTATTAAGTAATCTCATTCCATTTCCTACAATGAGGAAATGATTCAACTTTTATTCCTCAAGTATCTTAAGTTTACCCCGATTTAATTCATTGTCAACTTTCAACGAAAAATTGAAGGTATTCCTCTAAAACTTTTCCAAATTCATTTTTGACCACTATCATTTATGCTCCTGAACTTGCTTAGCCATATTTAATTAACAAATTACGAAATTATCATATTTTCATTGAACACCTGCAGAAGCAATAAATATTCAACGGTTGGCCGTTAAAAAATCGTCCCACAAAACTGAAGGTAGGCCGCGATATAAAAAATTGATACATATCAGCCAGACGTATTTTTACGACTTAATTCTTCGGACTCGTGGACTCGTTACAATGACATTTCTGCCTGCAGAAATGCCCCAGGTTCCACACATGGTATGCTGGCCACTTTTTCCATCACATTACTAGAATTTTTTCTCTGATTATGCATTTTCTTACATGATGGCTCACTGCCTACGTATACTTCGAGAATAGATTACAGAGCCCTGGGTAATTGCATGTAAAATGAATATTGAATAATGAATTGGCGTAATTAGACTCGGCGCGATTATAAACTCGTCTCGTAATGCAATGGGGCACTTCTCTTAATTGACAGCAATTTCCAACGAGGAGTACGCGCATATCGTAATGCCAATTGCAGGGAGTTTACCATTTTCCATTTATGTGCATGTATTTGTACTCATTTAGACGTGAAGATGGTCTGCCCGCATATGATACTTTTTATATGGTTCACAATTAGCAGGTATTCTCCTGTAAAATGGACTATAACCGTTAAAGTTGAATATTACTTCCAAATTAGTTTGGAATATGAATAAAATATACGAGAAGTTTGCAATTTCAAATTATTGATAATTGAGTTGCTTCTCTATGAAAAAAATTATACCAGAAAAAAATACCAACTGCAACTTCGATATTACAAACTTACCAGACTAAAAGTGATATTTGATCGAGTAGCATCTTACCGGAAATCCATCAGACTCGACTCAAAATGTAGATAACATCCTTCATACTCTATATTTGTGCATTTGTGTAAACATTTAGCAGTTGCTCCATGCACATGAAAGAACATCTCTGAATGTATCTTATTTAAGCCCTTTTCTTTTGGATGGTTCATCTCCGATTTGTGCATTGCGACCGGCTGCAGGAAATTTTTCGTTTCCAATTTCAAACTTCAGTTGTGCCTCCTAAAAACCTACTCGTCTACTTCTACCAGGTGTAATTGAATACGAGCAAGAGGCAACAATCGCTTTTGTATCGCCTTCGATAACAACCCGTAGAAAGGTACAAAGATGAAGGAGCAATAGAATTTATTTAGGACACTCGGAGACTCACCTCGAGTTGAAATAATTTTGCCCAAATTTTCTACCTGCCTCCAAAATTTGTTACATTGCTTCAATTCTCTGGGCTCAACAGTTGCAGTCGAAATGGAATTTCCGATTCCCATCGGGGAATTTTAAACGAAAAATGCAACTTGATATTTCCTCCAGAAAGGAGAGCATCAATACAACAATGTAAATTGATTTGATAAATATTATCTTTGCATTAACCGGCGTCTTGATGCAATTAAACCGTCCGGACCGAGCCTATTTTCGTTTACAAATATTTGGAACTAATTCGGATCAAGCCGAACCGAATACTCACTCAAATTCCACGCTGAATAACGAGCTGGGGCCAATGCGGCCATCGCCTAAATTAGCCCCGATATAATTAGCCAATATACATATTTATACAGCTATTACAAAACATGAAAAATATTCCGAAACGATTCAACGATATTTACCCATTTAGTCAACTGGCTTATCTGAAGGTATCTATGTAAATTCGATGCAATATTTTTACATAAATTTTATTAACTCGACGCAACGATTCCAGAAGATATCCGATACTGGGCACTACTCTAGGATTACTTGAAGTTTGTAATTTATGGGCCCTCCGAGAGACATTTCGTCATGGATTTTCATACCATGCCTGCTGCACTTTTGTATCGAGGAGGCGCTCTAGGAGAGGAACATGCCATGGAAATATAGCACAGATGCGCGTGGTAAATCACAAATGATATCCAAAGCATATGGGATATCCCCGATGCATGTGCTTTCAATGTGGACCGCCGACTTTTAAATTACACACGCCGCCAAATGTATTAATACGCATCGAATTAAACGCATTAGAGATGCGACACAAAGGAAATTCGTGCATTTGTCATACTGCACGATTTGGAGGAGGTGTATTTATAAGAACTATCCAGAACAAAATGTGTTATAGAACAATATTTGGAACGTAAACAGTACCATCGTTTGTCCTATGGATCAAAAAGTAAAAATGTTTGTTCCGTGATAATCTCCGAATGGAATTGGACTGATGGGGACCGTGAATAAAATACATTATGCATGGTTTCAAAATTCGTAATTGTAAAACACAATACGAACAGTAAATAAATGCCTGATACAATTTTTTTTGATTCAATCCTATCGATTCATATTTTGTTGTTCCCAAGGGTCAATCAAAAAGATTTTCAAATCAGAGTACTTAGAAATTGAAAATTAAGTAAAGGATTTCTCCAGAAAAAAATCAACGATTGGCATCCAAAAAACAGCGATAGTAATCAAAATGCGCACAAAACTTTCGCTCTCGAATTATTTTTGCTTGTTGTTCATTGTGGTAGGTAAAATCTTCGGTACAATGCCCACTTTTATCCAACCTCGCACATTTTGTTCATTACTGAATAAATGTCGAAATAATAACCGCATTGTTTCCGCGTTTATGTCGTTTTTGAATTAGATCGTTGCGCAATTCGCTTGGCACAACCAAAACAATAATATTCATAATAACTCAACAAAAACCACCTTTTTAACTTACGGTTCCACATTGAATTGCATTGAGTAGCTTCACAGATCTCTCCTTAGTATTCCCATTGCAGAATATGATAGTAGACATGAAATTCGAACTTACCTAAAACAAAATAAAGAGATGATTAATAAAAATGAAGTTAGTATTAAAATATGTTCATTATCAATACAAATTTGTGTTCAATTACTAGCTGGAACCACATTCCAACAAGGAATTGATGACAGGGCGTCCAAAAATTTTAATACGAACAAATATGTTGTTTATCAATGAGTGTTGATGTATTTAGACAGCGCAACTATTTGCTAAATACAATATTGTTGCATATTACCGACGTTCATTATTTTCTCTGGCATTTCCATGAAAAATTCAAGCTTTCCAACGCACCAAAATTAAAATTCTAGTAACATTAGTTCCACCGCACAAACCAAATAATATTTTCATTGTTGGCTGTACAAACGAAAGAGGCCTTTGAAAGCGTCGTCGCGCGTTCGTTGTTTGATTACAAAAAAGCTATTCCCTCATATCCAGCAAGCGTACAACATCGGTCCCATACCCTAAACGGCACTCTGCATGGATGGGTCAACGAACTGATAAATTAATTCTTTCAAGTGCACACCATGCAACGCCATTTGCCTTCATGGGCATATGGTACGATCTATACGATGAAAATAAGAAGTCGGAAATGATAGGGGAGATAATTTCGAGTTCCAGGCGATAGATTTCAACAATTTATGTAGTTTGGTTGAATGCTGAAGCTTCAGATCCAAAAATTGCAGCTAGAATTTTAATCGTGTGCAATTTTAATGATAAGAGTGGATGGACCCTCGAGCATAAATGTTGAATTTAATCTGAAACCCTCGACCATGCACAGCGTACCATCATCAGAAATGCACCCTCTGACACTGGGAATCCAATGACCTGTCTGTCTGACAATGGGCAATGTGGACGTCCATCCCGTTGACAATTACCCACGAAACGAAATCCCAATTAGCGCACTCGTACATTAAAAATTATTTCCACAACGTGAAATAATGCAGCCTCAGAACGAAACGTCGTCCTAGGAATGAAATGCTTCAAAGAAAACATCATCGTTTATAATGCCAGACTTCGTAGAAGCCCCTGATAAGGCGAGTTTACAACCATTTTACAACGAGTCGTCAACATTCATAGGCGCACGGTCAATAAAAGGCACAAATTCAGATGGGTTGACTCAAAAATTTCGAAGAAATTAGTACACGAAGCTGCCATCATCAAAAAACATTCGCTCTTATCTTTATGTTAATCCACCAAGCAAGCCCCAGACCGAAAACCATACGATACCAAACTTGTTTCATTTAGCAGTTATAAAAAGCCCGATGGAACTGACTAGACGGGATTTTTACTAGAGATAAATATGCATAAATGTGATCTCATTCCTTCAAATGTTTGGGATGGCTACAAACGAGCAGGGCATATCCCGGTCTGGAAATACATACACAAGGTGAAATGTTTCAAAAATTCCGCTCCAATACAAATGAAATATGAAACGCGAATCGTTGGGACATTCCTGGTAAATATTTCAAAATAGCGAACGACAACATTTAGCAATGCTTGGAATGGCATGACAATCGCACGCAAATATCACAATATTTGTAAATTCACGTATGCAAAGGAGCATCATAACTATGCAAAACAAGGAAATATTTCAATTATGTTAATGATTCCATTTTGTATTGTTTGATCCGCCCAAAATCATTGATTCGATATCAACACCCAACGAACCACTTTTGTAATTCTACAAATTGTAAATGCACTTTATGGCATTCAATTGCGTTACATAATGAAACTATTTTTGGTTATTATAGCACTTGGGTTTTAAGCCAATTCTGGTCTGCATGAACCTGAACCCAATGAAAAATCAATACCATGTTGATTACAAAATAAAGAATACAATGGGAGCGATATAAAAAAGCGCCTACCGAGTGTTATTATAAATTATGCACCATAAATATAAATCAAATTAGAACCCTCCACCTCGCGGACTGCACTGATGGGGTCCACCCTTGGTGATGCTTGCCCCATTACTCCCAGCACATTGGATGCTCTCCCATTTCGTGCTCCCAGTACGATGATCCGCTCCGAGATTAAGCGCAACAACTGCGATACGGAAAGCAACGCATTGGAAACACAATAGTGCGCGTAAACATAGAGCACCTAGTGCTGAAGACCATCGAGCCCATAGAGTTAGAGATCTCTGCGAGGTGGCTGCAGTTGGACGTGTACTTTGTCGGGCTGCTCTTCTCTGGGTGCTTTACTGCTTTAGCCATGCTCGGATGCGTAGGGGGAAAAACCCGCCTAACTCGCTTTCACTCCGACTCTGCCGAAGAGTCGCTGCTGTTCTTATCGCGCCCGGTATCCATTATGCAACCGTTGGCCGTTCCTAGTTATTCGTGCCTCTGGTGCGGCCTGTGCAGGGGAAGTCCGCCTTTCACTCATCCTGATCCACATCTCCACTGCTCTCCCATCCGCATCCTAACCTAATAACTAACCTAACCCCAAAACACATAAAGGGTTAGAGGCGCCGTTTGTCATTGAACCCAGAGAGTTCCTCGCCCATTCCGCTTTCGGTGTCTGCTTGCTCCCCTAACGAGAAAGTAAAATCATCTCGGCTTCTCTCGTGCACTTGTTCCTAATCACCAGCAGAGAGCCCCAAACTGGGGAGCCAAGTGGGACAGAAAGGCCCAATCTAGTCCATAGCCACCAAAGTCCTGATTACTAGAAGATCAAGTAACTTTGAAGGTGGTTGGAAGGTGCGCACAGCAGAAAGCCATCAGAGGAGATGGTCTTGTACCTTGGAATGAGGTGCAATATCCAAGAGTGTTGAGACAATTACAATGGAAGCTGACGTCACTGGCATTCGTAGGTCATAAATATTTCCTGATGCTATTCCATTGAGATTGCTCCTATTTTATTCAAATGGCTGCCTGCCAGCCCTCGCCATCTTTGAACTATTTACCAGGGGGTGGTTTCGGGAGCATATTGAAGTACATTGCTTATCTATGACCTTCATTCAGATACAGGGTGAGGTTGTAATTTAATTTGGACTTGGACAAATGCCAGACTTATGCAATCTCTAAAAGACCGTATCGAGCTGTTGGTCATCATCTACTAAAGTGTTCTAACTCCTGGAAGTCTTAGAACTTGGGGTTGTCCCAAATCAAGGTATAGACTTCTGAATGTGCAGAAGCTTCGGGGAAGACCTGTCTCACTTTGATGTCAAAGAAACTTTTGCAAGGACCTGATGCCTTAATGAAACCCCCGAAATTTAATAAAAACCCATTGATATCACAGTAGCACCCTTTGGTGCGATTACTTCTTGAGCTAGAAGCGTCCCCAAACAATATCCCATCTATTCCCGCAGTAGTCATTATGCACACGCAACGCCCGACAGTCGTATTTCTTTTCTCATAATGCAGTTCAAAGCTGCAAGGATCTGCATAAACACGAACAGGATGGATCAAGTAGTGCGTGCGCCCCGAGGGCAACTCTGATCGGTGATATCTCCAGTGTGCAATAACGCCCCGAGTCCCAACCAGTCCCAGCTCTCCTCTCATCCTAACCTCAATGAGGACAAAAGCGTACAAACGGCGTTACTCGTACGCAGGCTCTGATAGCTGCGATATGCGTCAGATGAGTCACGCGCTCCTGCCGCCATCCCATCCCATTATGGGCATCCATGCTGGGACTCATTGGAGGCAGCAGCCAGTGAATCCGAGAGGGGTGCATATCAGAGTGCGTGTATAATGCATTCAACCATGGCCCATCCACCTCTTCTTCCAAACACAGCTACTCACACATCAAGTTTTGATGATGGCAGCTCCACAAGGATCATGTCCCTCATACCCAGAAGTATCTAGTCCGAAGAAAGTAAATTTTGCCCAGAATGAGTAGTTCTACCTTTGATGACATCCTGGATGGATAGTGATATCCAATCTTCGCAAGCCATCTTCAAAACCCGTTTGGTATCAGATACCTAGGTGCTGGGGTACATCCAGAATGGGATGTTGGTGGTGTGTTTGTGTAAGGGCCCACACTTCGGGACTCTAATAATAGCCTATGGGGGCGGCAGTGTATTCGCGCGCCATTTGCATCCACATTGATCTGCTCCAAGTTCCATTCTCAACTCGGATTTAGCCCTGGGAGCAGAACATGGCGTATGGCTGCTTTGGAGGCGGCTGATTCACCAATGGCGAATGCACCTACGAGTATTTTGCAATTTCATGTATGGTTTCCTTTTTATGCGTCCATTCTTTTCTGCCGCCTCTTTTATCATGTAGAAACCCAAAGGGGGCCAAAAATGGTTCACTATATGAATAAGTTCACAGCTTCAAATAGTTTTTTTCGTACGATGTATTCTGTTGAAAGTTACTATAATTTTACAAAAAAAAACTTAATATTCTTCCGTTAGACTTCAATAATTAATTCCGAAAACACATAAACAAAACAAGCGTATAGCAATTATTTAAAATGCAAAGAAGTTTTCTACCTATCCACTCACTATGGATATCTTACTACGCTTAGCTATTCGATTCCTATATATGTAAATGTTAATTTATTATTAGAAAGTGAATGAATTTTCAATTGAATTTCCAATCCATATACAAAAAATATAATATGCATTGAGCTGGCTTGAGTTGTATACCAAGACTGGGCTACGAAAACGCCATCAAATGAAATTATTAAAAGCCAATTTGAGGTTTAATTAAACTTTTAATGAATCTTAATGCTTCAATCGTGTAGGAGCATCGATTTTATAAGTGTGGGTGTTGGTGGTGCTGGAAAGAACCTCAAATTATAGATGATTTATAAGTTGCTTCAGCATTGAAATATAAATAATTACAATTATCTTGCAATATTCCAGCTGAACGTGCGCAAATTTCAAATTAAAGGTGTGGATGATTTATATAACACACAACACCTCCAAGATTTTGTTGAAAACTCACCAGCAATTTTTGAAAAATTGGAGTTGCTTCAACATTATAAATTCATATATACAAACATAGTTTTTTAAACTTTGAACAATGATTAAAATTGCTTTTTAATTATAATGACTCTATAATCTCGGAAAGAATCTTGCGATTCCATAAGCAACCAGCAAAATGTTTTTATAATAATTTCGACCGAGATGCGCATGTAATTAAAGTCGAAATTTCGGTGCAAGTTTTTTGAACTCACAACCCATACAAGACAATGAAGCCCAAATTTTATTTGGCAAAGAAAGAGATCACATCAAAGTCACAAGGAAATCCGAATCGTACAAATCATAGAGTTGGTACAATGCTTTCAAATGGTCCCAAACAACGTATATCACCTCGGAGGAGTTCTTCGGTTCAAATTTACCATGTTGTTTCGATTGTTGTGCTTGTTCTGCTTGCAGGAACAAGAACAAAACGAAATAGCCGCTCGCCAAGATTAGCATCTTAATTACTCGGAGGGTGTGTAAGTGTAATTGTCAGTGTGTTGATTGTTGTATACAATTCCCATTTTCTTACGGTTTTGTGGCCCCCCTCATTGTGTAAAAGTACTCAAACTTCATAATGGGCTACTAATCGTCAGTAAATTTTCAAATATCATAAATAGTGTCGAAAATACAGATAAGGTTGTGGCACACGCTGGCATGCAATTCTTCACCATGGGTCCATACCTTATCTGCATTGCCATAAAAGTATTCGGTACTATTTATGATATCTAAAAATTTACTGACGATTAGTAGCCCATTGTGAGGTTTGAGTACTTTTACACAATGAGGGGGGCCACAAAACCGTAAGAAAATGGGAATTGTATATATTGTGTATCGTTTTTTTGTGTCTAAATTCAAATATCTTTTCGTATTTTTTTTTCCTCTGTGGAAGAATAATTAATACGTATAAAACATCATATACATTTTTATGATAAATTTCCCATTCTTTCGCGTGCACAAAGAACATCTGCGTTCTTCTCTCGCTCGTTATTAATTACGGTAATAACCAAATTTAATGGAAACTCCTTTTTACATTTTTATTGTCGGATTTTTAAAAAATACGATGATTCAGATAGCGTATAAGTAGCATATGGCATAGAAAGCTTTCTATTTTATGTTACTAATTCTCTAGATGGCAATAAAAATAATCTTTCAGGTAAGTGCAAGATCTCTAAATCATTATTACACAAGAGTGATTAATTACGCCCACTCTCTGCATAGACGGGCGTTAAATATTGCTTAATATTCTTCTGGTAAGTAAATATTATGCAAAATTATGTTGCGAGATTTCACCCATATCCACCCAGATTCTAAATTATCATCGATTTTGTGCTAATACTCAAAATGTAGTCTCCCACTTGCTGTAACTTTACTAACTAATAATTTTATTTGAAATATTTATAAATTATCCAAATGTATATTCTTAATGATTTGTTAAGATGATAAATTAGCATTTGTTATTTAAATTAATGATGATGCATTTTGAAAGGAACTAGTCCATAGAAGTTCAGAACGAAATGAATTAAATTTTTCTCAAATGTCATGCAAATAAATTCGCGTTTCAAGGGAAAATATCATCGAGTGCAGATCATCTTCCAAGGGTTTGACTTTTTCTAAGATTTTGAAAAGGGGTCTAAAAGTAAAATAAATAATTCAAATTTGAATAATTTTAACAAAATATAAGAAATATTCAAATTTTGAATATTTGCCCACGAGCAAACCTTTTATGGAACAAATCTATAACGATTTCAACATCACCTCGTTTCCTGTCTCTTATCAAACATCCTGCAATCTCAAACATAGATTAAAATAGATCAACGTAATTTCGTGGAAGGAGGCAAACATTATCAAAATGCGTCGTAGTTAACTCTAGAACTAGTGAATCGCATTTGCCTCACATGGAAGATAGTGAATTTTGCACACAACCTCAGCAAGTAAGTCGTGAATCAATGTATCCTACACCACACACCAAAAAGCTTGTATGAGCTTGTAGTGTGCATGAATGAGTAGTAGCGAGCTTGAGCGTCGAGGAGAGAGTAAAATATGCCGCACTACAACCAAAGGACGACCCATTCACATGTGCCTGATGTTGTTTATACATACCTACACATATGAGTAAAACACATTCGCGACTTGATACCGAGTTTGTGAGTCATGCACACTACTAGTCTAGGCTACATGCACGAGTCTTACATTGACGACAGCGACGACGTCGTCGCATGATTATGAAAATGTGCGCGACTATTAAATCAGCTGTTCGAGCATGTTGGTCGCGAATGAAACCAACCAGCCATGTTCCCACATGCTGTCCAGGGATTTGCAAAGGTCACTCATTTGTAGCGTGCGAAAACTAATGTTAGGCATATGCCAGCATTGCACCATGTAATTTGATGCAAAAATTGAAAATTTGTTCAAAATCATCAGAAACCAATACTATGGGCAAAATATGCTGGTTAAGCCTTCAGCGTTTGTTCAACTTTCAAGTCCCATTTGTGGGACCTAAAATTTCCCAGTAGTTGCCTCTTGTGCGAAATTTTGAAGGCAATTTTGAAATATAATCCTAAACCCTGCAATTATGAAAGGATCAAGTATTCCAGTTGCATTTACAGTACAATAGTAATGACAATGGAAATATTCATTCGATTTCAATGAATCAAATGATTCCAACGCACTTGCGGGTACAAATTGAAATCCACGTTAGCGACGAGTTAAACAGCGATAACTATGCAATCGGGCATCGTATTGAAATAATACGTTCATAAACCATCTCGACATTGTTCCACGAGCTCTCAACATTCTGGAAAGTCAAATAATTCAGTTACAGTGCTGAACAACAAAAATATTTCTGAGATAATTTTTTTTATCTTCAAAAATTTGTTTTTTGCAAAAAATTCAAATGGCTATAACTTTTGTTTTAGTTGAGCTAGATGCCAAAATTTTTCTCGTGATGAAAAGTACTATATTTCTAGGCTACTTTGGCCTTGATCGGAGACACAACATTTTTTCGCAAAAATGCTCTTTGCTATTTTGCAAAAATTTTCAAATGGCTATAACTTTTGTTCTAGTGGAGCTACAGGGCCAATATCATCATTTTTGGGTTCATCGTGAAAAATACTATCGTTCTCAGTTTTAGAACATAGTATGCAAAAAAAATTTGTGTCCAATTTGAAATATTATATTTCTGTTCCAAACAATACTCGAACGTCTGCGATGGCTCTAAAATTGCATTATTACTGGTTTGATTCACGATAGTAATTCCGAATACTAAAAAATTAATTTAAATTGAACCGAGCCACATAATACGCTAATTAGTTAAATAATCTGACTGCACTCGAAAGCCTAGGCAGATGATTACAATTACATTACGCCGACAAATGCAACATAGTGCATCAAAAATTAATTATCAGCACCAATGCACTTAGCACACTATAAAATATCAAGAGTGTATCTAACCTAGTGCGCGTACAGACGTTTCGTTTTATGTTATCAATAAATAATTACAATCGCCGGCGAAATAACGCTGATAGCAAAAACAATTATTTATACGCGAATGCATTATTCACTCGGTGATTACTAAATTACTAAATTCAAATACACATTTATAAAACGTCTGTCTACGTGCAAATGAACGACTGGCTTTTATTTGCGCGGTTGATTTAAGCGCAAATATGGCCGTTTTCCATGCGCCTTTATATCGCTGAATAAATGTTAAACAAAGGATAAATTAGCAGCAACAAAGTCACTGGCCATAGTTGAATTCAGACCTTTTTGTTTAATTTGTTACAATCAAATCCAACAATTGCCATTTTTGATTACTTATAACGAAGTCGAATTAAAAACTTCACGTTGTGATAATGAAATGTTTCACGATTTTACAGCCGCTATAAACGGATGAGGCATCAAGTTTATTTATTTATGCATAAAAGCTACAATATTAAAAGTGTCAGGCAACGACCTCGGCCCGAAGAAGAGATCTCATTAAATTTTATGCGCATTTCAACTAATAACATCAAATATCCTCAGTCAGTTTAATTCCGATACTATTTCAGTGCTTGGTGTCCAAAGAAGGAAAGAATAAAATGCATTTTTATGCGATTTCGATTGCCTCACCTCACTCACCTCTGATGTCTCCTCGGAGAAGTCTTCGGCATCGACTTCTTCATTTGAATAGCCGTAAAATGAAGCTCGAAGGATTTGGTCGGTATTTAGGCAAATTCATGCTGTTTGTTGCTTGTCAATATCGACAACGAATATAAAAACGCAGAATCCCAAATATGTTTGGCTTACCTCCTCAGAAATTCCAGCAATGAAGCAGTGGAAGAATTTTCCAGAAACAGCCATTTCTATTTTGTTATTTAAACAACTCTATTTGTTCAATAATAATCTCCTTGTTTTATGAGGGTAAGATATGGGAATTCCAAAGTTTCATATTGAATCATCAATCTTCAAGTTGACTAACGTTGTTGTTTGAGTTCTTGCAATCAATGGATAGTTAGTTCATTTGGGCAAACAAGAATTCAACTTCCCAAGGAATGATTACAAAACTATATGCAATGTCTGTTTAATAGATGCACAACGTTGTCAGTTTTATAAATGCAATGAAATTAAATAAAGTGCTAGAGTTTGCATATAAATATTGGTGTATAAATAAAAGGAGTGTCTTCATGGCTGCATGGTGTGCACATGCCAAGTATGTCGTCGTCGTTTGTTCATATATTCAAACATTTCATATGACGACATCGTACAAACTAAACAGACTCATTGAAATTTCCCTAATACATCATAGGAATAGCTCAGCGATAATGAGCAACACAAAAAGGACATCAGAAGTCAAATTTAACGTCCAAAATTTTTCCAAATACAAATTTTTAATGAAGGATACATTCAATATTCAAGCAACTCATACAAGTTCATAATACTAATAGATTTTATTACATATATTCTTAAATATTAATGTTATCTTAAACATATATGCGACATTTTTCTGTAAATAGTTTAATCGAGTTACAATAAATAGTCAATATCCCTTGGTAATTCACTCAATATTAATTGAAACGATATTTCATTAATATACCAATATTGTCGGGAATTAGCGAGCTAATAATGCATGAAATCAATAAGCAAACGTGAACCGTATAGGAAATGTCTATAAATATCAATGTTACATATTGCAATTGCATAATTCCAAACTGCGCATTTATTCGTTCATTGTCCGTCTGACTGTTCAATTGCACCTGATTGAAATTTCCCCCAATGAATATTAAAGAATTTCGGAGGACCCATGATAAAACCACGTAGAAATTACGACCAGTCATTATGGGAGAAACAAAGCAAAAGCTGCGTGGAACACAAAAGAACACCCTGACGGGTGGGCTGAATTGGTACCACGATGGCCAAAGGAACGTGACTGCTGCGAATGCAGCACGAAGAAGAAAAGTCGAGGCCCAAACGAAAACGACCAACTCACGGTGGTGCTCACACACGATCGGGCATCTCTCAAGTCGATAATATTGACGAGGACAATGCGTGCACATCAGTCGAATGCACATTGGTTCGATTTTTCTTATTGCGTTTCACTTAATTCCTCTCGGTCTGGCCCGGATGGTTTCGTTCTCGGTTTCATTTGTTCCTGGCTTTTTTCGTTTCCTTTTGGGTTTTGCATTTCTACGTTTTGATTTGCTCGCAAGTCGAAGGGAACTTGTGGGGAGCCCCTTAACCACAGGCAGCCACCGATAGCCATCCAAGCAAGTCGTACCATTTGGACCATCTTACCTAGAGTAGTTTACAAGAGCAACAGCGTGCAGAGAAGTCAGCCTTCGTCCCCTATACTTATGGGGCCCAGGTTCTTTGAAAGTTATAACTGTTCGATACTCAAAATGCATCTATTATTCGTCCAAGACCCGAAGTGAGTACCTTGGAAATTCCAATGCATTCTGAATTCAATAGGTATGCTGAGATTATTTCAGGCGTGCCCCAAGGCTCAGAGTCCAGCTAATCATACATCAATATGATGAATGTGGTATGAAATATTTACGAAAACAACGGAAATAAAATATTTGCTTAGCAATAATTTTGGGAACTTCCAAATAATCATTAGAATCAATAAGTTGCTGATGTAGATCCCAAATTGAGTGATTATGATTCATAGTATAAGTAAAAGTTTAAATCTTGGATAAAAACGATACATGCAGATCTGCCCAAAGCAATGTTCTTAAAATTTGACTGTTACCTTGCCAATCAACCAGATTTTTATGGGTTTACATCAGCCCTGCTTAGAGCAAACAGGTCAGACCTTCAAACATCTTGACTTCTTCGCTTCGTGATGCATGAGCACCATGATGGGCATCTTTTTCGACCAAGTTATATTGCATCTTGCATCTAAACCCTCCTTACCTCCCTACCTTCATCTCATTTACTACAAGATTGCTTGGCGCGTACAATCATTAATCATTTGTTTTCGTTTCTACCTCCAGAACAGCTTCACTCTTGACTTTTTTCTGCATCTAGACAACGCGCGATTAGAGGACGTTGATTCAACGCATTTTGGTCCCAAAAAATCTCAAAGAAAACCCCCCTTACAATACTTAAATACTACTTTTCTGACGTTTCCAACGTGGTCCATTTTCCTTTTCGGGTTTTATTTGCGTTTGTTCTTCTGCCGAATGGCATGATTTAACGTCAGAGCCATAATTTACCTTATACACACGTGACAACGACGAGGAGGTAAGATAAAAATGGTGAGAGGCCCTCCTAAATAAATAAGAAACGTCCAAAAACAGAGAGCTGAGCACGTAAAAGAAGAAATGCAGCACAAGCGGCAGTATAAAACGGCCATACGAGTTTATAGAGAAAAAGCTCCATTTGGAAGGAAATCATTTTTGAAGGAAATTGCTTACGTTCGCTTTTTGGAGAAGTACAAAGCAGCATCTTTTCAAGCTGTTCTTCAAGTCGGAAGATAAAAACGGCTTTGTAATTCAACAACAACAAAAAAAACGTGAAATTTGTACGAGGAAAATTGTGGGAACCTTGCACTTCCACATTGAACCGTGTCAACTTCGACGACGATTATTTTCAACAAGCAGCAAGCGCGTTCATAGATTAAGCCAGACAAAAAGCAATAGCAAGCGCGCATCGCATCAACAATGAAATGAACAAATGTTATTATTGGTGGTATCTTCAACTAGCGCGTCTCTGTGTGCGTGTGGTTTTTGTTATCCGGCCAAATATAACGCAGCACAAAGCAGTCGCATATTCGGCGTGTAAAGACCAATTATGCCTGGCTTTTCGCACAGCTTAGTGTCCTTGCAATCGCGCTGAAAGTGAGTTGAGCTGGGCCCCAAATAACCATAATAAAGTGGCGCTGCATTTTTGCTATTTTCAGTCGCCATCATCAATCGTCCGCCCAAGCAAAGCCAGAATATGTGTGCGCGTGTTTACATACAGAACGAACACTTGGGCACGATTTATTTACCTCATGCATGCATAAATATACATTACTCGCGCAGAGCAAATATAAAAATACGCGTCTGATATGCATTTCGTCGGCGATTTCGCCAACGGCAGTCGTCCAGTGCCGAATGGGGGTACTCACCGACTTGCAGGACGTTATCCACGCATCCAGCTTCGAGTAACTTTAATCCTTTACAGAACGACAGATTGAGGGGCTCACCACCGGCGGCATTTACGGGAGGCACACGCGACAGCGACGAGTACATGCAGATGTCGCGCTCGTTACGCGGAAACGACCAGAAGATGATGCGCCGCTGCACCGGCTCCGGTATGCGGTCGTAGCGCTCCTCGATGCGCTGGAACGGTATGTTTTCGGCGACGATCTTCGCCGTGATGTCGAGCAGTGAGTCGGGAGAGCGGGCGCCCTCCCATCGGGAGTAACACAACGGCCTGGCCACTGCCATCGACTCTCGCAAACTGATTCGCACGCGCGTGGAGTCGCTGGTCGCCGTCGTCGTCGGCGATGCCGCTGCTGCTCGGCCAGCTCCACGACGCTGGCCGAGGTGCTTCGGGTGCAATGTACGCGCGCTGCGCGTGCGTCCCGGCCGATTAAACGTCCCTTTCCCAGCCAGTCAGTGTCGGTGAACGTGGGGCCCGTCTCCGGCGCACACATGCGATAGCGGACAATTACAGCTGATGCGACCCCCGCGTGCGTAATGTCGTTTGTTTATGTTCGCCACATGGCGCAAGGTGCGGAGAGGCCCCCGCGTCGTCGCGCCGCTGCGCACTCCTCGGCTACACACGTGCATCGGTGCCGCGGTATGCGTACGACCTGGTGAACATTCAAGTTCTCCAGCCAGCTTCTCCAGGGCCGCGTCTAGATCGAGATGCCCCCGACTTGGTGCACTCAGCGCGTTTCAAATATACGCTATGAGCACATAAAAGTCGGCCGATGTATGCGATTACCTTCAATTGGAAATTGTTACTTCAAGCGAATCAAGATAATGAATCAATCGTTATTTCTATATACGTACATTATCAGCAATCGGTGACTCAATGACAATTCCAGGGTTAACTACCAAGTTCATTCATAATACCAATTGATGGCGATGATTTCTCAGCTTTTGTAGTTTCACATTTGGAGTATATGCGGAACTTTCCCTTTTATGAGCTAGACTCATTCTGTAATGCACAAGACAAATTCAGTGAGTCACTAATTAAATAAAACTTCGTTAAACTTATTTGGGTGTATGTATAATCCTAATATTTCAGGATTTACCATCAAACACAACAGATAATTACCATTTTCACATCGTTAATAACAGCGAGGTGATCAAAATCAAACGGTTTTTTATCAGGTTATGTTTTACGCTTTGTATCCATGGACTTATAAATAAGATGTCTGTTTTCGTTTCGAAAGTGCGCGATAGTGGCGCCGACAGTGTTGTATGCAAATTACCAAAGGTCGTTTTTATAATTGTAGGTGAAAACATAAAATACATAAAAATGATTATTAATTACGCACCAGAACGTAAATATAGCTCCAAAATGAACCATTTGGAATAGTTGAATTAAAAACGATAATTTTCTTCGGCTAGCAACAAAATATCAACATTGTACGTATATTATTACTCTTTAAATCGCCTGACGATTGAATTATTTCACCGTAGGTCCATTGGCATTAGCACAGCAATAAATAATCGCTTTTATTATTAATAAACCAGGTTTGGGGTACGGTAGGAGCACACCTCCCTTCGATCGTGCATTGTATACCATTACGGCCCCTCGGATCCGCTCCACAAACCTTTAATGCTGCCTTTAATGTTTTAATAAAATTTCCAATGTGCTGGCACAAGGCGCAAGGCCTCGGTATTGATTTGTAATCAAAATGTTAGCAATTGCACACACAGCGTCCATGATAAATGGTAAGGAGTATACATTTTGAAGGATTCGGTTGCCACTCGCCTGCGAATTGATGCTATGAATAAATTTTGCAGCCGCCCATCCTCCCCGGATTAAAAATGCAGCGAACGTGGAGAACATGGAAGGCAGTTATGAGCATGCTGAAGCCGCTTGCCATCTCGGATAATATCAAGTCGTGTGCAATGGGGTACGAGCGCATTTTAGTGTCGCGACGGCCAATAGAGCGCCGCACGTAATTGCGTCCGCCCGCATTGATTAGCGATCAAACAGGAAGATCAATACAAAGCGCGCCTATGTATCTCGCTTAAAAGCGCGTCCATGATACGCGCGAGCCGCCTCCAAGCGCGCCGCGAGAGAGATTCGCGTATGTGGAGAAGGCCCTGACGTTTTCCGCCCCTCGGCTGCGAGGCAGACATGAAACTCTCGCTTCGAAGTTTCCCATTGCTCAAAAGCATTGGAACGTGCTCACGCTTTGAAGCAGAAAGACCTTAAAACTTTATGCGATTCAATAGACGTGGCTTTCGTTATTAAACGTATCCCTACTGGGCACAAGCATCTGGCATATGCGAGGAAGATATTCCACATAAGAATGAAAAGAAGATCAATTTAAAAAACACAATTGATAGCCTTGTGCGTTTGTGATCTGGACACTCGGTATATTAGTTCTACAACTGATATTTATTATAAATTACTTCCATTTGTACTATCAGCGGGAAGAGAATGAGAAACGCATTGTTATAACGCATTATACACAACATAATGAAATTCATTGTGTGGAATACCCTTTCGAGTATTGCATTTTAATACAAATTGCCAGTTTATGCTTCAGAAAATATAACTACATAATATTTACGCAGATATTTACAACAAATGCGTCATTTAAGTTGTAATCTATGGCCCAAATGCGTAGATGCGCAATTCATATGTATTTGTTTTCTGATGCATTAATGAAATCACTGGAATGTTTCATCAAACAAGTCACAGATTTTAGTGTAAGAAATTATGAGGTATTAATTTCTTTCTCATTTATTTGTACATGAGATTTTTATTTTCCTATCATAAACACGTGCGACTGATAAACAATTTTTGGTGATCTTGATAATAAGTAACGTTATCTTTGCATAGAACCAAAATATCTTGTTATGGGAATTAACGTATGCAACACATAAAACATATTTATATGTTGTTCACATTCTACTAGTATAAATAATCATTACATGATAAATTGATAACGCTAAATTTAGATTTTATGACAACGTTATGGCGCATAAAGTTACTCTTGAATATTTAATTTTATGCAAAATTATATTAGTTTGCATACTTAAAAATAACTTACTTCTGAAGGTATTCATTCAGATTCTTTTTACAAGATCTTGTTGCTGAATAAATAAATAATAAATTCGAACTTATGGATGTTACACCAGGCAACCCATCAAACAATACAAATTTGCATTTAAACACAAGAATATCAATTGTTTATAAATTCAGTAAAGTTCACAAAATATGATAATGTCATCATTGTTGTAAAACTGTTTATTTTTAATATATTACTAAACAAAGTATACAAATGTATAAAACTATTACAAAGAGTTAGCTTGCATAGAACAATATGGACAAGTTGATAAAAATATTTCAGCTTATTTTCTGCAGTAATTGACACCCGTTCTCTTTGGTCACTTTCTTGCGTCACTAAATAACATTTACTTATTACTTTATCATAAGGACTCGTATTGTAAATCTAATGTATAAAAATACTCTGCTTTGTGTAATAAATTCATTATTAAATTTACTTATTGGTAGATATATAATGTAAAATTTGTTCATATTATAATCTACGTAGTTTTGTGCTAAAATTCAGAGTTAATGCGCAATTGCTCTACGTTCAACTTCGATGGTGATGGACATTCGGACTTGAAACACCGGGTTTTCGAAATGAAACGAAACTTTTTCTTTTTTGGAGATGATTCCACTTCGGATTCAGATCCATCCGTATTGTCACTACCGCCGTTGCAGCTGTACGATGTGTCCATGTAGGTCGTTGAGAAGTCGCATTTGTTTTCGATGTTGGTTACACTCTGCACCTCGATCTTCTCGTTCAACAATGGATTAACGAGGCGGGCAGTCAATCGACTGACACGCATCGATTCGCGGAAGCGTCGAAAAGACAGGCCCAGCAAGGTGATGTGGTAAGGGCGTTTAATATCCACAGCCTTGAGAAATAATTTAATAGTAATTGCCAGCAATTTACGCTCGGAGACGTCCGAAATGTGGAGCTTGTTGTCGGACATGAAAAGTTTTGGATTCAAATTAAAGTATTTAACATCCTTGTGCGAGATCTTCGTGTGACTGTCGAATTTTCGTACGAGTAGCTCAATGCGGCGTGGAATACGACCATCCTTGGTGATTAGTACAATAAGTCGTTTGAGTAGCTGCTCCAGTGCATCCTTCACCTCTGACTCGATGCTTACAGGACGATGGGCATCCTCCAGGCTGACAAAACGTCCCTTAACTGGAGAATTGTCAATGCCCATCGACAAGTCGAGCAAATGATTCAGTTTCTCTGCCGGTATTGAATCGCATCTCAAACCCACCTGCAAATCAGCTAATGTCTTCATATTTAGGTCATTCTCCAATGTGCTTAGAAGTGGTTTGCTCAAAGATGGAATCTCACTCAATGGTAGTTGCCTCACTAAGTCCATGCCATTAGGTGGAAAAATGACAGTTTGTTTATCAGGCTTATGTAATTCACAAGCCAATCTTGCTAGTAATTTATTATGAGCAATGCCAGCTCTTGTCATTAATTTAAATTCACTTTTCAGCGATTCTCGGATTTCCTCCACTATGTTTGTTGCCAGCTTTAAGCGATCAAAACATCCACACAAACAAACTGCACTTGACTTATGAAACACCTCTCCAATTATGGTGCATTTCTCACCCAATCGCTGCTGGATGATGTCTGACAGATCAACAAAGTTCTCATCAAGTCCAAGGCGTTCTACACTTGATGAGAACTTTTGTAAATGAGCTGTTATACTGTATGAGATCTGACGATAATTGTGAAATGTGTCAGCATTCCTGTTCAAAAGCATAAGCTGAGGGCATAGTTGCAAGGCATCTTGCACACTCATCATACGTTTGATGCCACACTCTCTGGCATTGTAATTTGTTGTGGTAATTATATCATTTTGCTGGATAGCAATTGGCTTGTTCTGAAGTGACTGATCTTGGTGCACTTCAAGCTGGATGTAAAAGTAGTCAACGTGAATATGGGCGATCGTCCGTGAGTGGTTATCATTTTGATGATATTCTGACGTATTCATCTACGCATAAAGAAAATAATATACATGAATTTACAGTTAAAATAACATGGCTTTAAGGTTAGAATTGCACTAATTTTGATTTAATAAGTTCATTGTATTGCTTACATTTGTGATGAGAACGGAAGAATCACGTTGTTGTCCAGCTAACGCCATTAAATCACTAACTAATTACTTTGTTTAAGTGGCGACCTTTAAACACACTTTCACTTTGCAATTTCGCATCATTCACGAAATGAGTCATACGTCGTTGTTGTTTTCGCCACGCTAGGTTATCAAGTAGGCAACTCATCGAACATGTATTCTGGCTGAATGGAATTTGAGCTTGTGCCAGACTTTCTTGTAAATACAATATGTATTACCAGAGACAAACGTTTGTCTCTGGTATTACTGTTTTATCACTTAATGTGTTTTAGGATTTGCTGACAAGGATTATTCTGTAGGAAGTGAAGATGAATCAAATGAAACAGGCACATTTCTTCTCATTACCAACTCAGGGAAATGTTTACACAATTGCTCATTTACAACTTATAAATAATGTAAATAAATTGCTTGTGGCTTCACTGAAGAGGAGTGTCTACAGCTTTGAGTACATTAAAAATAGTTCAGGAAATCTACTACCAACAGCAAAGGAGATTTCATTTGCATATATTCCAAGTAAATACATTAATACTAAATCCTTTACATTATGAATATTTGCCATACAAATTACCTAATTTTAGGTGGTGCAGAGATCATATCTCTTGATGCATTTAATAAATCTGATGGGCACAAAAATGACTTTGTTATTGGTATAACCATTATTAAGTCAAGCTTGGATAATAGTAGCCTGGAAACATTTTTGAATGTTTATTCAGATGAAGAGTTCAATATCGATAACATTGCACAGAATTGTTTATGTATGGAATTAAAATTCATACCCTACCATCTGACTCATACAGATTTATTAACATGGGTTGATGGTGTTCCAAGGAAAGAAGTAAAATATGAATTATGGTATCAAGTCTTAATTTACATTTGCTAATTAATTTTCAGAAAGTTTTCCTGTTATCAGGCAGTGACCAGAAAATTCATATATTTAGAGAGATGAAAGATAGTCACAATTTCAAAGAAATAGATTGTGATTCTAATTTTCCAGAGTTCTATGATCCTCCAGCTGTAGTAATTTGGATTTGTGTATATTATCTTGACAGTGAAGTGTATAATTATTTTGTTTTCCTTTTGAAAGTTTGTATTAATTATATTTTTTCTAGGAGAATATCAGCATTTGGTTGTGAAAATGGGTATTTACGCCTTGTAAAGTTCAATTGTAGAACCAACATAATCACTCTTAACCAATCAACTCAATTTATGAGCTCTATTTCACATTTGAAGCTATATGAAAATAATTACAAGTATTCCAGACCGAGAAATTTGTTGTCTGAAGATACTGATATAATTGACGCCAAAACAAACAATATATCTCTGGATTTGCTTGTTGTTAATGCTATTTTACCTACTGTGCATTTCAAGGAAGTTGAAATAAATGGATTAACAGAGTATTGCAGCCTCAGAAGGAAGGACACAACAAGTGTTTCAACATGTTCTATTACAGCAGACATTGACTTTGATGGACAATATGAAATATTAATTGGCAATAGTTTAGAGGTATTAGTTCATTAAATTTTGCCTTCATATATGCAAATTAATATTTGTAATTTTCAGGAATTATTACTTTATAAGTCCATCAATGATGAAAGTAATTATGGAAATTTGCAATGCAAATTAACTGAAGTTATAAAATTAGTTGGGCCAATCTTTCATTTGCTGTACATGGATATTACTGGTGATGGCATCAAGGAGCTAATTGTTTTCACAATGAAGGGTTTATATATTTATCAGGTATTTAATTGTTTTTTATTCAAATTTAAATTGGTATTAATCAACTTACGTTGCAGCATGACCATATTTTTATTGAGGAAATGTTGAGGAGCAAAGTGGATAAATTGACTATTCCGGAAATTAAATAATTTAGGGTACTTATTACATATTAATTGTTTGTAATGTAATACATTTCACATTGAAATCAAATGTTCTCTTAATTATACGTTATAGGACTGAATGTTGCAATAAATACACTAATACATAATGAACCATTCATGTAGGATTTTATTTAATTTAAAACGTGACACATTAATAAATTAATAAAAAAAATGAATCCTTTTTGGTCCCAAACAGTTTGGTGGTGGGCGGGAGTAAAGTGCTACTTTATTCCCTGGTTCGAAACTTGGCTAAGCTGCTAGCTGCTTCACCCGGTTGGTGGCGCCCTCCGTGACGTGCGCCGTATTAAAACGTTATGTGCGGCAACTAGTGGCCTTGATGTGCTTTATGCTTAATTTGTGTATCTAACTGGGAAACTTCTGAAAGTTTTGAAAATCGCGCATAACGAAATCATTTTGATCTTTATGTAAGTGCTTATAAAATGTTTTCGTTTAGTTTCAGGAATTTCCTTTTTGATTTCCGAAAGAGTTGTTCAGACTTGCCCTTCTGTTCCTCCGCGTTTAGAGGTCAGCATATCCCAGCGAGAACTTATACGTAGGGATCAGTTGGGTGCACGCGTTGCGTTGGAACTGTTGAGAGAAAATAGCTATTAACGGAGAAGAAAACTTACTTCTTTCGGTGAATGGTATTAGTTTTTGATAATTATGTGGAACTGTTCTAATTATAGTGTTTTAGTATATTTCGTCATCAGAGGAATTTTTCATGGAGCTATCATTCACTCCAGAAATCATGCATTTTCAATATTTGTTCTTAAGCTAACAATAAGATGCAGGACATTTCAATGAATGTTGATAATCTTGAAGTGCTACACAATACAGTGGAAGGTGGGAAACGATTCTGCGGTTATTCTTTCTACATCTGTCTTATCAGCTAGCAAATGCAAGGAAACATGATCAACCGGCTATTTAGCATTTTCGTCAAGAGTTCAAGAGTTAAGAAAGTCTTCAGATAACATCAGAAATGCGCCAAGCTTCCTACCATTGAGGAGATAAATTTCTTCATCAGTTGTATGTCCAATGAAATTCCACTTCAGAAGCTCCTTAGATTGGGGATTGAGGTAAATTATTTTTTGCCAAAAACGTTGGACCTCATCTACTACTAAACCTTCACATCATGAGAAATGTGATCAGCATGGATTTAGCTACCAGGTTCAATAAATCTTGTTATAGATTTACAGATTCTAAAAGGTATGTACAGTCAGAAAGTAAACTTATTGGAATTCATGTTATAACATTTTCAGATTTGGAAGAACTGATATTCTAATTTGATAATATGATCAGAAGGATGTAGAATATTGGACCATCAATCATTACCAGCAAGTAATATCACAATTTGACCCAAAGCAATTGGCCATGTAACGCACAGACATGGCACACCGCTCGTTCGAGATGTTGCAAAGATGCCTTTGCATGAAGCTTCTAATAAGATTTCACTAAGGAGCCAAGACATTTGAGATAGATTGGTGCGTGATACGTTCTTCAAGGTGAAATTGTTATTAGCTAATAACGTTGGACCTCACCTATTTCTATGTCTTCACATCAAGAGAAATAGGACGTGCAAGGATTTGGATACCAGATTCAACAAATTTTGGTATGAACAGTCAGAAAGTAACTTATTGGGGCTCATGTAATAACATGAGAATTGGAAGAATTGAAATTCTAATTTGCTAATTTGACCAGAAGCATACAGAATATTGGACCATCAATCATTACTAGCAAGTAATATCACAATTTCATCCGAAGCAATTGGGCACCTAACGCACAGACTTGGTGACCGCTCATTCGAAATGTTACAAAGAAGCCTTTGAATGAAGCACGTAATCAGATTCNTATGCATTTCAAGGTGAAATTGATTTTTGCTAATAACGTTGGACCTCATCTACTACTAAGCCTTCACATCAAGAGAAATGGGATCAGCAAGGATTTGGATCCCTAGTTCAACAAATTTTGCTACAGATTCTAAAAGGTATGAACAGTCAGAAAGTAACTTATTGCAACTCATGTAAAAATATTTTTAGATTTGGAAAAACTGAAATTCTACTTTTGGGCAATTTCATCAGAAGCAATTGAGCACCTAACGCACAGACATGGCGACCGCTCATTCGAGATGTAACAAAGAAGTGTATGGATGAAGCACCTATAATAAGATTCCACTCCACTCAACCACGGAATTTGGCATAGATTGGTGTTTGATATGTACTTCAAGGCGAAATTGTTTTTTGCAATAACGTTGGACTACATCTATATCTAAGCTTTCACATCAAGAGAAATGGCATCTGCAAGGAGTTGGATATCAGATTCAACAAATGCAACACACATCAGGTATAAATAGTCAGAAAGTAAGCTATAGGAATTCATGTAATGATATTTTCAGATTTGGATTTGATAATACGACCAGAAGAATGCAGAATATTGAAGCGTCAATCATTACCAGCAAGTAATATCACAATTTCATCTAAAGAAATTGCGCACCTAACATACAGGCGTGACCAGCGCTCATTCGAGGTGTTACAAACAAGCCCTTGCATGAAGGACCTGAGATCTGCAGTAGCTGCTTGAACCTTGGAAATTTCGTCTTGAATATTCAAAACTAGAGTTGATATAAGACACTTCAGTGGAAAGAAGGAAATTACAAGGTATGCATAAGCATTGCATTGATTTTAATTTATCATTAATTCTAGTTATGGAAGAGTGAATCTAATGGGATTTCTGCATTGAATTCCGACTAAAGAAGTAAAACTGCAGACCATCCTGTTTTCTCCCTTTCGTGGCGACAAGTTGATGAAGCAGACCACTGGTGAAATCTTGTGTGGTCCAAATACAACTTCGGAAATAACAATGAGGAAAATGCTCTTTGTTCGCTACCCTCAGACGAAAACAAGTCACAATGAATTCATTACAAATTCAGTTTGGCTGCACAGCTGATTCAGCATTTCAACCACGAACATAAGAAGGCATGTGTCTAATCAGCGTTAAAATTGAATGCACTCTACTACACATCATAAAATTGGCTAGAAAGTATGCATTTCACGCGATATCTTAATATGTTAAACCCAAAGCAGAAAGTATTCATCTATTCGGTCAGTGAAGATAAATTGTGAGGCGTTCAAAAATATTGGTATAGCTGATCGTACAAAATTGATTCTTTGTAAATATTGTATATGCACTCTGCTGATCATTATGGCCTATCGCTTGCAGGAGAACCTGAAGGGTCTGCAATCTAAAACTTTATGTATTCTATTACACTTTCAAAGCTTATGCAGATATGTATTTCGTATTAGCGTGCATAGAGAAAGTGTAACAATGTTAGTTTAACGTCATCACATCTTTAGCACGATCGAGAAACGTTTGTAAATAATGCAAAATTTTGCAGATAGTCAATTCGATACTGATACTGTTTTTCATCAGATAGAGCATAGAGAAACTTGTTATGAATGTGAAAACTTGAATCTGTTCTTGTTTGTTAGTTTACAATTATGTACAATGTATAATAGTTAGCTTTCAAAAGCAAGCTAACAACAGAAGGGAAAGAACCCTGGCGACATACAAATTGATTCATAGAATACAAAAAGAAAATGTATAGGATTTAAGCTACAATAAACGAAAGCTGCAATAGGTATCAAATCTGCTGGTCTGGATTATTTTAACGAAATGGACATATTGAGGACAGTCAGTAAGAGATATTTGTTTTACTATAAACTGCAGGATGCAGAGTAAGCTTGAATTTATGTAGTATGTGGGTTGCATGTACAGATATATTTTTTGTAAATTAATTGTTAATTGGCATCAATTCTGAATGTTGTATATTGGAGCTCCAGTGCTCATATGCAATGTGTTTTATGAATTAATGCTTGTAAGCATTGGATTATATTTCAGTTTTTTTATAATATAATGTAGTACAATAATCAGCAGGATGCATAAGGATAACATGTATATTATATAAAATATTCGAAAATGAAAAACGGCATTAAACAACCAATTCATATCCTGCGCTTTGCCGCGTCACTGGGGGCGCATGCGCAGTTGAGGATTCGGTTAATGCGCATGCTTCGTTCTTGCCTCCACCACTACCACCACTCCCGACGCTTCGCTTCATTTATAGTCCACCCGCTTACTTGGTCAGACGCGTTCGAGGTGCTCCTGAATTTCCGAGCTTTTAAGAATGCAGAAATTATTGCTGTTCATTTCGTAAGTGTCTTCAATTCTTATTTGCAAGCCCAATACGCGATTCCCCATAAAATCCTGCCGATCCCATTCGATTTTCGGCAGAAATTGTAACGGTCATTTTTGGCGGTTGGCGCCAAAATTTTTTCCAAAGCCAAAATCAGCCACTTAGAGAACTCGTACGTTAAAGCCATTAGTACCAAACGATTCGCATAGATTCGGCGCGTCTTTTGATAGCAATTAATAGCCGCAATATTCATTTTGCGAGCGGAAATGGCGCGAAATGTAAAATCGTCAAAATTCTCTACTTGTAGACATGGTAGGTTAAATACATTGGTCCCATTCGATTCCCTGGCATGCAGCGCGTCTTTTGATTGCGGTTTTCAGCCGTAGCAATATATATTTTGTGCGAATTTCCAGATTTTCTGCCATCGTCTGTGTGACGAGTGGTGAATGTGTGCGTGCGCAGTGGTACCAACCTATGAGGAAATACTAACCGCCAATTTATTCCCGCGCTTTACTCCCTTGTCATTGACAGGTTGGTAATTTAGTATTTTTTTCTTTTCAGAGTTTCCTAACCTGGTGAAAATGAAGTCCATTCGATTTGACACGGACGTCGACAAAGTTGTACCACAGCCAACTGCGATGAATTCAACATGACTCAACAAGTATTTGGGAAAGCTCTTGCTTCCCTTGCATCGGTGTTTAGTGCTAGCGGAGTTTTGTGAATTGTGCTTGTGATTCGCGGTGGATGTTTAGTGTCGGGGGTTATGTGCTGCAAAAATTCGGTGCGGTAGTGAGTGATCAGTGGTGTAAAGTGTTGTGTTTAGTGATTGTGAAGTTTGGTGAACTGTGCGCGGTGCCTAATACAGCCTATTATGGTTTTGTCTGTTTCAGGTATATCATCGTGGGATAACTATTTCGGGCGCGTTTCGTTCGGTACTTTCGCAACTTGTTCGTGAAGCATGATCGGTTCGGTCGGTTATCATGCCGCAATTAGTTCCGGCTCATTCGATTGATAGTGAGCAAACTAATTAAACAATCGTGCGGTTCGTGTAGTTTTTCGTTCGCTTGGAACCTGAAGAGGTGTATCGCAATACTTATCGAGTGCGGTTCGCGAATTTGTTGATTAGTTACGAATTGGAGTGAAACGCGTTTGCTTTAGAGTCGTCTGCCGTGTTAGGGTTCGGGTTTGGAGTGTTTGCTCGCGTTTAACAAGCCGGGTAGCTATCGAAAGTGGGTCGTGCCCTGTCCCCTTTCACTGTTAGGGCAGTCCGAAAAACATATCGAAAAGTAGAGTCACAGTTACCGTGTTTAATCGTATCTAAACGAGTGCGCGTCGCGTTAAACCAACAACACCAAGTACCAACAACTAGGAGAATAATTCGGCGTTTCGTTTATTAATCGAGTGCGCGTTCTCGCTCTCGCGGATACCACATCAGAGGTCCATCCATCCATCCATTTGGGGGCATTAAAAATCGGAGGCGGCAACGAGGGAGCAACAAGCATACGCGGAGCTGATGTTGCTGATGCCCACCGCCTGAAGATATAAGATCACGGGGTAAGTGAGCCCTTCCAATGAGGCGCAAGTGGCGTGTATTATTTGTACCCAAAGCTTGCAGCACTTGTTGGTTGCTTGGTCTCAACTTTCAAGACGACGTAGACAACTTGNACTTGAACAAGTTGCAACGATACGGTTTGACAAACTGTCAAATCGCTCAAAGTGAGTACCACCTCTGGCACCGTGCCAATTTTTGTTTTCATCCGCGAACGGGCGCGACGCGATTTTTGAAATATTTGTAGATTTGAAGCGCATAGCCACATTTTCTCAACTCTGCCGCTTTTTTGGCAATTCTGAGCGTGGTTCATCGTAACTCTAGCCTTAGGGATAAAATGTAAATTCACGGGTCGCGAGTCGCGTTTAAATAATTTATAATTAAATTTCAAATTTTAATGCGGCTGATTAATTTGCCATTTAATGCGTCTGAATAAATTATCATTTTATGCGCCAATTGAAATGATTGCTGATTCTGAAATGTCAACCATAAAAATTCGGGAATGAATCCCGAAAAACAGTCATTTAATGCGCCAATTTGAACGATTGCTGATTCTAAAAAGTCAGCCACAAAAATTTGGGAATGAATCCCGAATAAGAGTCATTAAATGCGCCAATTTTAACAATTGCTGATTCTGTAATATCAGCCACAATAAATTCTGGAGGAAATCCCGAATAAGGAACAATTTCAAGAATTGCATAAACATTAATTAACTTCATTTGCATAAATAATAATTAGCTTCATCATTTAATGCGCCTGGGTTGCTCGTTTTGCTTTTGCTGTTATCAATTGTCAAATACGTAATACCGAATCACCGAATATCCGAACCGACTATCCGTTAATCCGAACTGAACAGGAGCAACCCAAACCCATTCATTGTTGCTATGTATTTTTGTGTATGTTGTGTGGGAGTACCGTCGTAGTGGCGAAAAGTATGCGGCCTGTACAGAGTCGTGTCGGTACAGTGTATCGATCATTACGTCTCAACACGTATGGGACAATATGACTTAGTAGTCGGAGTCGTCCAGTTGGCAATGCAAAGATGTAGGGGATATGAAAGACGTCATGTGGGCCTTC
>JARJDZ010003956.1:0-28594 GCA_030264555.1 Aleochara sp. GC000083 | reverse complement strand
TTTGCTAGGCACTGAACTAATATCACATGTGATACATGAAATCAATTTAGAATTTCTCCATCTTTCGAATGGTGTAATAATATATAGGGTGTTCCATTTAAAAAAACATAACTTTGGTGTGTATCTTTTTTGTTTGTTGTTCTTTTGTTTTTCTGGATAAATATTCTAAAACTAGAGATTAATATTTATAAGTGTACCAAATTTCATCAAGAAATTCTGATAAATGAAGAAGATAAAGGGGGTGGACACGATAGCTGAGACAGCCTGTATGCTGATTAGAAAATTTGGAGATGCATGGAGATGAATTTGAAGATAGTAGATAAATACCATGTTCCTCTTGGTGTTGTCAGTTGGCTGGATGTTAAAGGGAATTTTAATTGGTGCGATAAAAAATGTCTATTTCATTAATTTAGTGATTTTCTCTTCCCTTCCAAGCTATGGCCACAGAGTAACCAGAGAGCCAACTCTACCGAATATTTTCTGCCAACTTAGGAGGCCTTGATTTGTACCAATGGGTGGAGCTTAGTTCTCTAGCTAAAAATGCATAATAAGTGCATAATAAAAACATTGTTTTGGTTGGGTCGCGGGTAGCTGCGTATCATAGCCTAGTAAATAAATTTAACAAATAATCAACGGGGAAAAGTATCACATGGGGCGGGATGTCACTGTTCGAATCGTAACTCCGCCCAATGGTACAATCACGGTCACGTAAATCGGCAGAAAAAGATCAAAGGTGTCGACAGAGAGTTGGCTCTCTGGTTACTCTGTGGTTTGACTCTATGGGAACTTAACAATTGTTCAAGTAATCTTAAGTGGCTAGGACATGCGTCACTTGAGAGGTTAACACCCAAAATTAGAAATGGTTGTCACTAGATTCGATAAAGATTTTTGACACAATCTCAAATCAAAGTAACCTCAAATGATAGTGTTTATTTGTCATGTGCGGGAAGGAGATAAATCCTGTAACCATGACGACAGGATGTAAGTAAGTGATACTTCTCATCATGGCCAATAGATGGCCGTTTCTACACCAACACATTTCTAGTGAAAATAAAGTAATTCACCAGTAAAAATATAAACTATTGCATTTGCATTATTACTAAGTTATATGATATTTTCATTAATTGAAAATGTGTAATACAAATTGAAATTAGATTTTAGATAGTGAAAAGATTGAAGTTAAATTTCATTAGCTAACTTTTTGTATTAAAGAATCGGAAAACTGTAATAAGATTAGATGTCATTATCATTAATTTTTGCTTTAAATTTATGAGATAATAAAATGATAACATGGAAAACCAGTCGAATTTAGAGTGATTGTTATTTGATAGTTAATTGAAAAAACACTGAGCAATAAAAAAAACTAATGAAAAAAGTAAATGAATGAATAAAGTTAGCAAGTGCAAATTGTGTAATTGAATGCACGCGCTGGACATCTAATTAAATTACATGCCACGTTCTTCCCTCTTATATCTAGGTTATGTGGATGATATATTTCAAGGACAATATAGTAGCAAGGATCACTTTAAATCCGTACCACGTGGATCGCATTTTCTCATTTCGTTTTCTTTCTTCTTTCTAAGATCATGATATCCCTATTAAAAGGCTTTATATCTCTACGATCAATTCTTTGATTTCTTGTTAAGAATGTGCATAACAAGAATGTAATATGTAGTAAATATAACTGATATGAAAATATTGGTTATTTACATCAACTTCAAAAAATGCGATAAGAATTATATTACAACAGAAAACAATGTTGAAATGAAATATGACTACTACATTAATAATTATAATGCACATGCCAGAATATAAACAGGTCCTTCCTGTCGCGTCCATGTTAGATGTGCGAATTTAATTAAAATTGCTAATGATGATGGAATAATTTATTACACGAGCGTTGTACCATTCCACCACTGCGTTTAAATTTTGCGCATCGTGCAAAATTTATGAACATGATGTCGCCAAATTTTATAATGATGTTCAATGATGATGTTAAATGTTCAAAATGCTCAAAATGAGTGACATCTTTTCCAATAGTAATTCATAAAGTAAATATATGTATTGTATGTCATTTAGTTTGCGATGATTTTAATTCAGTTTGGAAACGATTAAATGAAATGAAATGAAATTCAGAAGAGTTCAAACTCAAATCAGCTTGGTGTCATTTTTGGTTAAATTATAATTCAGTTTTTTGATACATAAATTAAATGTCTACATATAACATCAGAATATTGACATTATTAATGCAACAATAGTTTAGTTTATAAATATTAATTAAGTCAACGTATTCAATTGAAATGAAATTCATTTGATACTTATTCAATTTCACTTTTTTGAAATTTAATTTATGCTTTCTGAATTACATCAAGAAAAGGTGTGGGAGTGAAAGAAATTTTATTTCACTGACTCAACTCGATGAAAATTCGTGAAATAAAGTTCTCGTTACCATGGTTACCAATATACAGTGTGTGTCAAACAAGATCACGACCTCTCAATTGAAATAAAATTTTGATAATTTACAAGTGACATTTGACATCAAATATCAGAAATTTGTTAACATTCAACTATTGAACTTTGTGGCTTCTTGAAATGGTGCAATAATTACATAATGTGTCAAATCTATATTTACTGGTTACAAATTTTCCATGAAGAATTCTGAATGCAGAGAATACAAACCATAAAAGTAATAACTCAAGGTTGAATTGCAAAAATAGCCGAGATTCGAACACATTTCATTTTAATGTCTAATGTGCGTTCCTTTGTCGAGAAACCTATATTTGTCAACTGTCATTACTAATATTTCCTCAAAGGAATACTTCCTTTGCCTGATATTGCAAATATATCTGATCCCTTCTATGACATTTCCAAGGTTTCCTACAAATTGGCTGTAGCTGCTACTGTTGTGATGAATAATGAGCTGCTGCTTGAAGTTCCATATAAGCAAAAAAAAATGTTCTGCAGTAGTTTGCTATCCTTTCCTCGTAACGACCAACAATACAATGGTGAGCAATAAAGTTTGATCGATATTATGCTAATATAATGGCGTGCACGAAAGGAAATTAGTTGCATAGTGAAATGTTACCATCACAAATCAAAGTTGAATTAAGCTTCAAGAAAATTCGTCGATATTATTTCTTTGCATATATTACCAGAAGGAATGGAAATATTTTTAAAAGACACAGTAGTGTTAAAATTAAAAAGGATATTTCTAAATGTAAATTTTCTTATTTGCAGATCTAAAATCATAGAAAAATGATTAAATACATTAATAATTAAATAATTATGAAAAGTATTTTGATGATAAAGAAGAGAAATAATTTTCTCTCAACGGAATAATTGCTCAAAATATATTTATTGCTTGAGAATTTTATAAATACCGGTGGATCATATTTATTTAATAAAAAAAGTTAAAGTTAACGTTAACTGAAGAGAATGTTAATTTGAAGCAACAGAATTTTCGATATAATTTGCTAAATAGATTATTTTATCAGTATTTGTTCTTTTTTGTGAAATTTTAATGTATAGATATAATTTGATGGAGGGTTATCAATTTTTGGATTTAACTATTTTTTATTTAATTAAAGTTAACAATAAAATCAGAAAAAATAAACATATCTTTTGATGCAATTAAGATTGAAAAGATGATTTTGGGAAATTGTATATCCATTATATCAGTTGAAAAGTGAGGGAAAATGTTATCAAAAATGACAAAAAAGTTAAAATAAATAGTACATACTTTTTTACTATTAAATTAAGTTGAAAAATTATTTACATCTGAGAACTTATCATTTCTTTTTAAAATTGTTTTGGTGAATTACCTTACAAATTATTGTTAGATTTAAAAGAAATGTCATAATGCGTAGAAACGTGGAGTAAATGAATAATTAACACGACCTAAAAAATGTTGAACAAACTTAATTAAAAACCCATGAAGGACATGATAGCATTCCCAAACTCTAATTCAAACGTACGCATTTGTTTAACTGATTATCATTCATGATAACTATGATAATTACACTCCCCCAAAAAGTCCCCAAAAACTAGATGCAAATATAAGATATAATTATTGTTATACAATAGTACAAATGATCCCTTGAGAGTTTTTTTATGTTCTCCTTTATTCCATTTTCACCGAATGTAGTGTAGGAAATTATTATTTTATTTAATTGACGTATTTTGAATTCTTATTTATTAATATTTTGGGCTAACATGTATCATGTTCATTTTAAATATTAAATATCTTGGTATTTTCGGCAAAAATATATCCCTTAAGGAAAATTGCTAGAAAAATTTAAACAATTTGGGAATGAACTAGTTTGAACAAGATCTAATTCAAATAATAACGAGTTTAGGAAACGACTTGTTAGTTTAATTATGTGAGATAGAACTATCATAATGACTAGAATTATCGTATTGTCTGCACGATTGTTGAAAACACTTAATCATCACTGCTTGCACATAAATATTAATTAGTCTGACCTTTAATCACCTTTGTCAAGTATTGCGCTTTTATTTTCTCAATCCATTTAAGTAAGTTTGGTGTTTGCAAGCATTACCAACAATTGAATTGTTAAATGGTTTCCTCTGACTGTTTTTGAATGCTGATTTTAATGATAAATTTAATAGGTACAAAAAACAAGAAATAGGCAAAATGCAAAAATCAAACACCAATATGTATTTCAATAAATTGAATTTTTCTAATTTTCGCAAATGGTTACTTTTTGCTCCCATTCCGGTTACTTCCTGAAGAATAAATTGTTTTTCCTGACCTACATTTTTATACGTTCACAATGAAATATGAAAAAAATATCATATTTTCAACTAAAAAATATCTAGCAAATAAATTTTACTAAAAAGTGTATTATTAGTGAACTTTGAATTTACATGCTTCTTCGTTCACCAAGAATTTCTAAAATAATGTTATAAACAATAATTGTCAGATGTATTTGGAATAAAGAAAATATTTCCTTTGTATTAAATTAAACAAATCTCAAAAACAAGTATTGTTCAGCTTGCTTTCTCTTTTGAAAAAAATTTGTAGGGTGGTAAAATTAAGCTAATAATTTTGCGCAATTTTCTGCTATTTTTTAAACAAATTTTTATTAGATTTTTGAGATATCAGTTAGAGATGATATTCAGTAAGCAGTGTCATAAATATTGCATTTTTTTGAATACAGATACATACTCTTTTTGAGAGTTGATGACGTTGGTGTTAATTTAGTAAAATGTGGTCATATTAATAATTGTAATCCTCTGCAAATGTGAGTAATCAAATTAAAATCTTAGGTAATTAATTGCGCATGAATTGAAATAAACTCATTGAGACGAATGCATCGAGTATGAGTTAATTGCATAAGAATGTATTTGAATGACCCTCACGTTGTAATATAAACAAATTACCTCTTCAAACAGAATGCTTAATTGACTGATTTCATGTATTACTGATTCGGTATATGTATGTATGATATTTGTATGTGGAATCATGTTCAGCATGGTCTTACAATTAGAATATTACGTATTCTGAGTTGGTAGTACTTCCTTTTTAAAAGTGAAAATTGCTTCCTTGTTAAGCACGCATTCCAATAGAAATGTCAATAAATGTAACTAAAAATATTCGAAATATTTTTAGAACTATTTATGTCCTACGTATTAGAATAGATTAGACAAGTTATATTAATAGAGCGTGAAGTTACAACAATGTTATTTATATCCTAAAACTTTCATTTGGTAACGTTAAAATTAAAAATATAATCCAGTCTAGCATTAAAATGAAATCATATCGTGGGTTTTCTATCAATTTAAAATGTGATATGACGTCTCAAAATAAGCGTTAACAATTATTTTGTTCTTTAGCACTGTACGCAAAATTCATCAACATTGTTTTCTTTGGCAATGAACATTTTTGATGCAAATATTGATGTTAATCACCTTTTGATTTTATTTTATATCATTTCAAAGTCTCTTATTATTCTCTCATTACGCCTTGAATTTAATTTATCTCTCATTCATAATGAACCTGCTTTAGATATTTTTCTACAACTGAAGTGTTGAATAAATTTTTTCGTCAAGTAGTTTACCCCTAAATTTAGGACACATTTTTGCACTACCTTTTGACCATGTTTATATTAGTGCAGTGATCTTAGATAAAGTCTAAAGTAAATTTGCAATAATAACGTCACAACTTGACGAATTATTAGTTTTAGTGCAAAAACTGCAGAAATAGTGCGAAATAGTAAGGCACAAATCTTTTGCCTTGTTATGACGTTTAATTGGAATCATTCGAAATTGTAAAACAGTAAATTTTCCTTATGAATATTTATGCAACTTGTAGAAATCATTTGTTATATCAAATAATAATTGAATAAAATTTTGAATAAATCTTGATTTTGAAAATGATAATGTCAGTTTTCATCCAACACTTTTGCATCAGATGATGACTTATTGTAAGTTTTTTGGAAGAAAACCCATATTTCAGGATTTACTAAAACTATCTACTCAATTTTTTTATTTGTAACTAAATTGTGCATGGAATTTATTTAAATATATATTTAAAACCACAAATACCACAAAGTTGTATGTTATAGAATATAACATCACATTTCTCCATAGTTTTTGCAAAAGAATCCTTTTAACGTTTTTGTAAATAGGTAAATGTTAGTTTCCAAAATTTTTTGTTGTTTTTAAATATGATAATAAACAACAGATTCATAAAGTTAATTTCTCAAATGTATTCCTTTTTATAATAGTATCATTTTAATCGATATCCACAGGAAATGGAAAGAAAAACTTTTGAAAGTGTATTTAGATGTACCTATTAATTCGAAATCTGCGAAAATGTAAGAAATCTGAATAAACAAATTAGCTATTCTTGATGTCTTCTTTTGAGAAAAATCCAATGCCGTTTTCAAAATTTGTTATCGTGTTACGAACAAAAAATCGTTATTTGGCATTTTCACGAAATTATAACTTTTTTATTTTACTAGTTACACAAAAACAAGTTTTACTTGCACATTTTTAAGGGAGCCTAATTAATTGTCATTTCACAGATTAAATCTCAATTATTATGGATCTTAATTGACAATAGTAATTTTAAACAAAATTAGAACAAAAAAATGATATTTCTCCATTGTTTTCCCAAAGGAAATATTTTGACCCTTTGGTAGGTATGTAAATATTATTGTTCAAAATTCTATTGTTATTTTCAAAAATGTTAACAACGCAGATACATAAATTTAGTTTCTCAAATGCATTCTATTTTACTAATATTTTAATTTAATTGAAAGAGAAACTTTTTGAAGTATACAATGTGTATGTATGTCTAAAAATGGCGTCGTACGAAACTATCGAGGTTCTAACTGATAAAAAAATATGTATATGTGATAGATTTGCAATTCAATGGACTTACCGATAGTTTTTGAGCTGGTGACTGGACTGAGAGGATAGAAATCACCGTGGAGCGGACAATGGAAGCCGATCGTCTGCTCTTTGAGGCGGGCGCGTCGCGTCAGGAAGCACAGCAAGCCACCCACGGAGAGCATGATGAAGCCGACGACGATGCAGAAGGGCCCCAGGATGCGCGAATCGCCAGTGAACGCCGTCCTCTCGGCATAATGGTCCGGCTTCTCGTTCTCGCCCGGTCCTCGATACGAAGCGGCTGGAACAAAAGAAGGAGCAAACTAAAAATAGCAGTTTTCTAAAAGATGCTAAATTGATTTGAAAGCAGGCCTCTTGCGTCATACACACAATCGAACGGGAAGCCGTAACCATTTACCATTCTGGTGGATATTTATTTGTGTTGCAAATGGAACTTGAAGGTTGGAATGTTAAAAATTCCATTAAAAATTGCATGTAACAAACCTTTTTACACCGAAGCTTTGTGTAAAGAAATAAAACCAAGTAAACGATGACGAGCAGACAGACATAAAGAGATTCGTAATTGCTTCTACAAACTGACGTTGCAAATTTAGTGCAAAATATTTTTGCAATTAGGTATGCAAACTGATATTAATTCAGGTCACACCTGAATAGTTATTAATGCATCAATTTTTTATGGCATTAAGAACTTCGCAAATTTCATTATTTTCTGCATAGTTTTGTCAGTTAATTTTTATCAGAATTTACAAGCAGTTTTTAATATAATTAAATATTAAATTTTCGAATCATAAATACTACTGTGATTTCTAATTATGCAACGAATGTAATTGAGTGATTTGCAAAATTATACATATATATTTTTCTTTGTTCATTTAACGTAGATTAAAATAACAAAAATTAATCGCAAGAACAAAGAAATCATTTTAATGCACCGATCGATGGAACTGTATATAATGAAAACTACAGTTTCAAAGAGATAATAAAATTACTAAATAATGACTCATAAACGTATTCATTCAATGAAAGCTACATGCAGTGTGTGCAGTTAGTGATGAATTACCATGGAAACATAAACAATTTAAGCGCAATATAGTGAATTATAAACTGTAATATATCTATAGCTATATTTCACATAGATTTTATATCAATAACATTTTTTTGTAATAATGATTTTATTCGAAATAATTCCTGAATTCCTGAAACGTGTGTACAAAAATTTGTAAAGCAATTGATAGATAATATTTAAATTATGCGAAAAATGTTCCAATTTTAGGCGTCAATTCGTATGACGCATTTTCCATTAACTTTTCCTTTCGCTTTTCGGTTAATGTAATGTAAATATTTCCAAATATACTCAAACCGTAAGGAAGTGGTTTTCTGAACTTTCCTTTTTTGATAAAATTATAAAGGAACCATAATTATCTTTAAATTTAGAAATATCCTAAGTGATGATATTTATCATGACGTTTCAAAACGAAATAGTTGACTGCGCATATTCAAACAATTCTTTCTTCTTGGTCGGTATTCGTTGACAAGAACTGCAGAAAATTTAAATATTTTTGCTACTTTGTAATTTTTCTAGAATGAAGATATGTAATTATAGAAAATCCACTTTCGAGTAGTTTTACTATACATTTTCCCATTTACATTCGATAATTGTATAACTAATTACATACAGCTTTGAGAGTTCAGTGTGCTCGTACTCATTTCAGGCACGCAATAACCATTTGATAATTAAATTCCATTTTGCAGCATTCCATTGAGCGCTCAAGGGCGTTAGTTATTCATTGCAATGTCTCGTTAAAACGTCCATGCATCTGTCGTTTCATTATACAAGAGCAAAAAGACATGGTAATGACGACAACCTTGGATGGCAAAAACGCGCCGAACAAATGCCGTTTGATTAATTTCCAATCATGTGCAAAAACGGAAATGTACTTTCTGACGTGATGCTGAAGTTATGGCCAGTTATGGCATATGGCCAGCAAACGGAAGCAGAGAGAATATGTTCAATGAAATTGATATTGTTCCTTGAATTTTGCCTCGTAACTTTTATTCAATCTCGTTAACTAGTAGAGGTATTGTAAATTGTTTACAAAATAAATGTATTAAATATCATTTGCAATTAAAAGTACAGTTTTATATGCAAAAAACGTATTTTTGTATCCTGTAGCATCATTAGGAATGTGAAGATATTTCAATCACAATAGAAATTCATATTGAATTAAAAAGATGTTATTTAATTTGTTGCTTGAGTATAGTTAATCTTAGCAAATTTTATTTGAATGAAACGATTAGACAATCAATTTCTAAAATTGATTTTTAGAATAATTAAAAGTATCAAAAACCAGCAACATTTTTTCTGCAAATGGCTTTAAAAGCTAATTATATTAGCAAATGATCAAAAACTTATTCTACGTTTTTTGTCCACCTAGTAATTATTTAATTAAAGAGTCCCGTCGAAAATATAGATAAAATTCATTTGAAAATCAGAGATTTTTAAATAATATTTGATTGCCAATCGTTAAAAATTTAACGAAAAATTCTTTCTAAAAATTATATAAAAAAATAATTTTGCAGTTTGTAAGAACATGATATTTATCAAAGTATGACGATGGATATAAATAGCAAACATCAACAATAATGAAAGTAAAAAATATATCATTTGCAAGTCCCTCATCATTCATATTATTTATCCAGCCAAATAATTATATTATATATATTACTTGTATACTAATTAGATGATCGTTGTATTTGATGAGACATTAATGATTAAGATATAAGAGTTAATGACAAAATTGAGTGACCTTGAAATTTGATACATGACCACATAGCACACAGACAGGTTATGAAACAAATTTGCTAATTTGCAATTTACAAATTTTGTTTATTCGCAGTTTGTTTGAAAACGTCTGTCTGGTCGTACTAACAACAAAAAAGAGGGTAATATAACATAACAAGCTGGCAGAAGGATTGAGTTCTTGTATGTATGTATGTATAAGATTGCATTTTTGCACGTGCACATTTGATGCATGAAGCTAGAAGCATGAATTGCGCGCATAAATTGCAATTAAAGTGCGCAGTCATGCGCAACTCGCCTCAATTCAGCGCCATAATACAATGCACGTTAATAAAATATGTGGACGTGCGAATGAGACACATCCGCATTTAGTGCCTTCCAACACGAAATAGCACTGTTGGTTGCCATGGGAAACTTAACATTTGCCAAAAGTTTGGAATGCATTATGCGAATATTATGTTGAAATTGGGAGCTTGGGGAATAAACTACATCTCATCAAATTTTAATATTGAGATAGAATGGGTGGAATAGAGCTGAATAGTAAGTAGTTTTGTAAATAGTTACTATTGTTGTAATTCTACATGTTTATAGTTGTAAGTCATAAAGCATGGAATGTTAATTCAAAAAGGAAGAAATGTAATTTAGATTTGTTAAAAAAAATTGAGAAAGTATTAAATAAATTTCAAGTCTGCAAATTGCATTTCACTTTTAATGCCGAATGCTATAAATATAATTAATAAAATTGAATATTAAGAAGTACTTATCTTAGTGTGAGTGTAATTATTTAATTAAAGAGTCCCATGAAATGCAATTCAGAAATTGTCACTTGAAATTACTTGTAATTCTGATTCCACAAAATACATTAATATTTAAGTAATATTTATAAATTGAGAGATAATTAATAATACTAAATAATGCTAAATAATTCTGATGTTATCTTGGTATAATTTATCACAAATCTCAAATTCATATTCCACAAAGAATGATATTTCAACTTTTCTGAATTTCATTTGATGTATTTTCAATTATGTTTGATTAATCTAAAAAACATTTAACCATTTCTGACATTAAACTTATGCTTTCTCAATTGTTGCAAACTGAATTACGTACAACAATTACATTTGCTGCTCGCTTAATTACAATTTACTAATAATTTCAGAATGTTAACAAAAATTTGAAAAAAAAAAATGTAGATTCCAATCATCTAAACACATGTTCGTTTCAAAAAAATTTGTTAATTGAAGCTGGTTCACACTTTTTATAAGTTGATGACGTCAGATTAAAATTTGATGCGGTATAGTATACATGCAAAATTGTAAACAGTACTATAGTTGTATGAAAATTTGAGTTGCTATCCGTTACGAATAGTAAACATTAGTTTGGGAAAATATGTTACGTAATAATTTATAGCTATATCATATTTTATCCGATTTTCATGGGCGACATGATTGTTTAATTATCTGCTTGCAACCGCACTTGAGTAGATTCGCACCTGAAGGTTCTTATCAGCATACAAACTAAGCAAAGCAATCATAAAACAGCAAATATTTGCATTAGTATAACCGTTTATCGCTGACTCTAATGGAATTTAATGCAATTTATAGTCGGGTAACCTTAAAAAGCTTTTTATATGAGGTTGAAGTATTGACAAATCGTAAAATCTCAATAACATCTCATTTCTTGTTCCAGTACAATTAAAATCTAGCAATCTATCAATTTTTTGACACAACGCAAAATGTATATGCCCAGGACTTAATTAATGACTGATCATGGAGTTAAATAATGTCAGTGATAATTATAGATTAAATTATTAATTGATTCGAGCTTTATGCAACCAGATAAGAGATTATGCATAAACAATAAACAAAAGCGTAAATACAAACAATTGTAGATGGCGCTAGAGTCGACATTTCGTAAATTTGACCGTTACTTTTTAATGATTATTCAATTTTAGTTATAATAATGGTTACCTGTGAGAACGATGCCGATGAGCAAAAATAAGAAGCCAAAAATTGGCACGATGATTTGACAACTGGCTGCCACCACAACGCCAGCCACCATGAGGCCGCCGTCGACCTTTTCGACCCGCAATCGGGTCACTGCTGCTGGACACCTCACTTTGCTACCGTCGGTTAAACCCTCCTCCGATGCTTCCCTTGGCCTGCAACAATAAACAAACAGCAATAAATAAAATGCCTTTCCCCGTCTTTAGAAATACAGAAAATGAAAGAAACGCTTTAAGCGCCTCCTGGTGACTATGAAGTATATTGAATTTCTTACAGAATTATTTCGTTTGACTTGCAAATCAATGTTTGAAAGAACACACAAGAGTCTACCATTCTACTTTCGGAAAATGAATTCATTAAATTAATGAAGAAACATCCTCAAGATTGGTTCAGATCCTGTCAGTTCTTATCAGGTGAATTCATCACCATAGTAATTGGGGTTACCACATTGATATGAGCGCCCTCTTTAAACATCTTTTTATAAGTTAATCATTAAAAAATTCTTAAACTTGTCAATATCTTTAATAAAGAAATCAATTCAATTATTGATTTATTATCTCTATTTATTTGCATAAATAGGTTAAAAACAATTTGTAAATGTTCTTACAAATGAACATCAAAGCCTGATAAAATCTTAAATGCTTATCATTGAGCATATAAAAATAGTTTTCCAAATGAAGTTAATCCTTTGCACAATAAAATAACATATAACAAAACAAGAACCAAATTAGTTTTCTGGATATAAACATAAAGAAAAACATTTTCAAACCAAATTCGAATAGAGTATTTATAGAAAACCAAAATTTACAGGAATAGTAATATCCTCAAATCAAGTAAACATAAAATAGATTTCTAAAAAAATAATACATTTGAGAACTTTCAGTATGTCTTCCAAAATAAATGTTATGGATGTATTAGACATCATAAAAAACAATGACATCAAATCGGTTTTAAGAATTAAAAAAGAAAAATGAACAACAAATCAGAAATTATAAAAAAAAAATAGGAACAGGAAGTAAATTGAAAAAAAACGACCAAAAATATACATTAATCACATGTTAAACATATAGTAAACAAAACGATGATGAAAAACACCATATAACACTAACAAATATGAATAAAATTGACAAAAATAAAGATTTTAGTAAAATCTAGAGTGTATCAAATTAACTGTATAAAATATAGAGCAATTTATATTAAACAAACATATCAAAAACTCAAGTAAGAATTTAAGAAGACCGTGCAAGTATAATAATAAAACAAACATGTCCACACATAATAAAATACACAACCACAAAATTGATCAGTGTATGAAACATTAAATTTCTACGCAAAGATAATAGTTTCAAACTATTAAATCTCAAAATTAAAAAAGAAAATATTCTAATTGATCAAATATATAAAAAAACCAGACAAAAAAACAATCTTTCAATACAGATAGTGACACAATAAAAAAAATTACTGATTGTTATAACACCTATCAAATATAAAAATCTCCCAGGTGAAAAATATGGGAACACCAAAAACCTACAAAAGTTAGTTAATTCGAATTTTCTTTGTAGGTTATGTATATTGATGTAGGTGATATAGGTACAAATCATTCGGTAAGTTTCCATTCGAGAAGAAATTTGTAAGATAGCCCAAGCAAGCAAGCAAAGAATCAATACATGAAACATATTTTTGCTGTGGCAGCTGACGCAAGCGTGCGCGCTTATTACTCAAGCGAACATAATTAATTCAAAGAGTTTAATAACGCGCCCGCCCCCAAAGACCGCCAGCCAAATGGAAAAGTTCAAATGGGTTTTCCTCTCATGTCAAGCACGAAGAACAATGAAACACGGTCGGTGTAATGAAACCAAACATGAACATGCGTATGTACCAATCGGGGACACATAAAATTAGATCTATCTGGAAATAGAGACGGAAGAAGACGAACGTGGAGAGACATTTGATTCGATGGAAATGGGAAACGCAATCAATGAGAGTGGATCAACCGGTAAAGAGATGATAAAATATTCATGCAGCAGTCTTATTTCCGACTTGAGTATAAATAGACTTGAGTGGTGAATAATTATTAATTGAATTCCGAATTAATCTTGGCGACTGTTTAATATTCGAATTAATGTTATAATTAAGTTTTGTGATTTCAATTCCTAAAAGATAGAATAAAAATAAAATTTTATTAAACCTATATTCTCTTTAAATTAAAAAAGTAGATTTCGTTTGACTTCGTTAATATTATGGTCATAATTGAGAAAACTTAGATACTTGTAACCATAGTAACCAACATTATATAACGAATTGTGATTCATTTTTCTTACAAGTGGAATAATAGTAGATGATATTATTGTGAGATATACAAAATTATAAACGAATCAAAAATTTGAATCACGAGTTCGATAACATAAGTGATACACAAATTTCAAGGGTTTTAGTGGAATATTGCACACGTGATATATGACGTTTTATCTTACCGAAAAAATTTGGTACAATAGTCTGAAAAGCAACAAAATCTAAAATTGTTACCACAATTTCTGATATGTTTCTCAAACCATAAATATTTGAAACCTTAGTAACCAAGACACTTTACATATTTTGTAAATTGTTATGAATTTTAGTTACAAGTAAAATAAAAGGTATTTCATCCACCTGTAGAATAAAGTGAGTCACTTATTTATTCATCTTTAGAAACTACTTACAATTAGTACACATGGTAACTACAATATTAAATATCCACTTATTAATTTCATTTTCTTTAAATCCGTTGTTTATTCCAATTTAATAATGACTAATTCTTTTTTCAAATTTGTTTTTGGAAGTGGTATTGAAAAAGCGCGATGAATTGAATTTTGAAAGAAAGCATTTTTATGTTTGTTAGAATTAAAAAATAATTTTGGGATTATAGTTCCAGTAAATGTTGGTTTTCTGTATATATTGTTTTCGAATTTCTTTTTGAACAAATTTTTCTTTATATTTATATCTAAAAAATTAATTTGACTGTTTTCTTCTTTTTCAACTGTTATTTTTCTAACTATATTATTTATATAAATTTCTAAATTTTTAAAAAATGTTTTTGAACCGTACCAAATTATTGAAATATCATCTACACATCTTACCCACAATTTAATATATGGTTTAAATAATTTGTCATTTAATATATAATTTTGTTTGATGTTGTCTAAATATATATTAGCCAAAAGACTTCCATGACATAAAATTTATCATTAAATTTACAGAAATTTTGTTCCTTGCTGAATTGCAATCACTATATTAAATGCTGAATTTTTTGAAATGTATTTCAAAATAGATCACTTGTGTTTCATATTAAAAAGCAATTTATATTCCAAAAATAAAATTTGCATTTCACAAATGACTAAAAACAAATTTAAAATGCATTACAAACCATGGCAACAATTTTGAAACTTTGTACTCTTCTCCAATAGAATAACATAACGTTTACCATCGAATTTGTATATCACACATTTTTATAATTTTGTAATACTCACTACCTTCTGAAATTCATTTTATATATTTGCCAAGAATAAAATTTGCAATTTTACATATTTTTCTAAAAATAATCTAGTTATATAGTTATCTGTGAAGATTTTATTATAAGTAATACCTTTTCATTTCACAACAAAATTTTAAGTAGTGAATTGTATGGGAATCAGAAATTTGAATCAGTTCTTTTGTCCAAAATGCAGCAAGCGAAACGAAGAGGTGAAACCAGGTCAATTTGCATGCTGAGTTCACTACTCTTGGCAACTCATTTCAAAAGAGTTAGCTGCTCGTGGCTAACCCAATCTCATCGCCACAAATCGTTAACGGGCAAAACGTTTTTTTATTTATTTTCATTTGCCACAGTCATTGGCAAAAAGGTTACACAAGCTGCACCAAAGAGCTATGGTTTTAAAAGGTAATTGAACTGTGCACAATTCTTTAACTGTTTTTAGGTTCGAAGACCTTTAATAGCTAATGTATAGATAATGTTTCAATAACAACATGTTCATATTATTGACCGATTTGTGTCATTGATGCAATCAGGACATCTGATATCACTTGATACAATTATATCACTTATGTCACAATATTAGTTTGACATATTAGCAAACAAACATGAAAAAACTATACATCTTTTTCCGGTTCAAATTTTAGTTTACTAAATTTGGGAAAAAAGTATACTTTAGATTTTCAAATGAAATTGAGAAAGTATCAAATTAATTTCAAATCTGTGAATTGTCATCCAGAAAATATATATCTATGTATATATAAATGTAATTTCGATTCATGAAATGCAATTCAGAATTTGTTGTTCAATAAATACAACATAAATTCAACAATAAATACTGCTGCATTAATGATGTCAATATTCTGAAGTTATTTACATATAATTTACCTATCAAAAGACTGAATTATTATTTAACAAAGAGTTGTACTAATAATCTAATTTGCATTCGAACTCTTTTGAATTTTATTTGGTGTATGCTCAATTTCGTTTCTCTAACCTGGAATACATTTAATCGTTTCTGATATTAATTTATTACTTTCTCAATTATATTTGACAAATCAGAATTATAATTGTTGTAAACTGAATTGCATCTTGCGAATACTTCAAACTGTGTGAACAATGTAAACATATTTGGAACGTTCTTTGATGATTATCAATGCAAAATAAATGATTGTGTAAAACAAATTGCTTAACTACTCTTGGATTACTACTTTGTTGCAACTAATTGGAACAAGATGCAACAAGATCTAGGTACAAGATTGAATTCCTGACATCATTGTTCTTCGATTACAAGCGCACTCGACAAGAATTGGAATAATAGTTTGATAAATATCATATGTAATTATGATTTATACATAATTATTGTCCTGCGGCAATATAAAAATAAAATCCTTGGGTGATTTCCATCATATACTGTTCTTTGTTCTTGAATACATAAATATAGGCCGCTTAATGGATTAAGTAATATTTCAACATGGCACGTCTTTGGCACGTCTATCAATTAATTTACTAGCAATTGATTTGATCGTTGCTAAAGGTAAAATATAAATAAAAGCAAATGAAGCAGTTATATTATAAAAAATTAATGACTGTTTTACGAAATACTATTACAACAAATATCTAGACATTTATCATGTCGGTTTTGTGAATCTTTGGATTGAGACAATGAGATATTAACCACAAGTGAAATAAATAACGTATTTACTCAAAAAGTTAAAAAAACTACATAGTAAATTTATTTTATTTTACATGTGCCTAAAGGGACCAATGATTTTTTGATTTCTATGTTTATAAATAGTACAAATAGTTGATCAAATTTAATTATGAGCTGAGTCAAAATAAAATTTGATAATTTATTTTGGCTTCCTGGAATTTTATACCAACTTTTTTCTCAGGCATCTAAAGTGATGTTTATCACACGTATGCAATATATCATGACAAACTTTGTTCATCAGTGGATTATAATTTTAAACCATTCAACAAATAAATTATAAAGCAAGTATCAACTGTGAAATTTTCAACAAACATTAAAATTTTAGGAGACTTCATTTTTTAACGATTTAATCCAATCAATAATTAATAAATTGCACTTGTTGAATAAATTGTCTCTTTACACACAAACGGTAATTTAAATTAAATACGCAACGAATAAAAAACACAACACATTCAATTCAAATCAATTGATTGACCCGTTATAATTGAATTGCAGCAATAACAAACAAATAACATTGCGAATGCGCCCACGAACGAAGAACTGAATAAATAAACAAATGACACTCCTATCAATTACGTTCGCTGTGTACATCTCGAAATCAACAATCAATAACTATCTATCATTCATTTCATCGAATTGCGTCTTCACAGTGCTCACAATTTAATAACTTCACTCGGTGATATCATTTAATTATCGAATTTGGGCATTAAGTTTTATTGGTCAGTAATTTGCATCCTTCCACATAAAATTATTGGGCTTAATTGGTATTTATTGCCAATAACACTCAAATGAGTTGACTTCGGGATTGTAATGCGATCGTTAACCTTTTTTTTCTTAAACTCACAATGAGAACATAAAAAGCTGATCAATGTTCTCGGTACGAAGGATAAGAATACTTCAAATGTCAGTCAATGTGAAGGCTGAGTGTTGGTTAAATTTACAGTTAAATGTTTACAGTAAGTAGATAAATCTAATAAATAATCAATTATTATTAATGATGAATAACTGTTTTTACTATTTAAATCTAGTTCGTTACGTTATGTAGTGTTTTCTTTAATAATATCTTTGGAAATTAACGCAATTTCCTTTGAGTTTTTCATGTTCAAAATTTTCTTGTCTTCTCATTTGTTTGTCCCATTTTGAAACCAAACATTTATCGTGGTTTCTTTTGCTTTTCGTACGTTGAATTTGCAAACAAGGGTTGCATTAAATATGCAAATTGATCATTTTAAAAGTAATATAAATATACCCATATTTTAATAAGTAAGTTGAATATTTTGAAATAATAAAAAATATGTTGTTTATAAACGGTATAATTTGAAAGTCATGATCTTACTTTTGGAAAAATACCAAAAAATATAGCCTGAAATTTATTGACATTTTGGAAAAGTTCTTCTAATAACATCAATTCAGTAATTTTTTTAAGAAAATTGTCATCATTTTTTCTAGGAATCATAAATATTTAGTGTTTTCTGTTCAGTTTTTGTTGTTTTCACACCTTTACTTTTTCCAAAGTACTGTTATTTTGTATTCTTTTAGTATTGTCATCAATATTAATGTATTGAAAGATTAATTTTCAGCGAATTTCCACATTTTAAACAATATTATTGAAACTTTTGTTGAGTTTCTTTAAATTCCAGACATGTTTTGAAACTTTTATGTCCCTCATATTGCAGTTTATTGTTATTTTCATCAATTTTCTAGGTTTTATCTTTTATATATTCTAATTTTTGACCCGTTTGTGCAATGTAAATTTGCGATTTTCTTTACCATTATTTAATATTTTGCTTATTGTATTTTGATTTATTTTGTTAATCTAATATTTTCCTTCGTAGTTTTATTCAATATGCATTATCTCCTGATATATTTTTGCCTGTTTTTCAAATTTTTAATTAATTTGTAGTGCCTTTTTATTTATGCATAGAAAATGAACACAAAAGTTAAGTGAAAATAAGAATTTCATTTATTACACTTAAGATAAGAGCTTTTGTCAACAATATTATTTATTTCCTTTTTTCACTTTTCAGTGATGTTTTATTTATTTTTATTCGGTTTGCACATAATACCATTTACAGAAAATAAAATTTCCTGTAATTTATCATAAACTGCTGAAATTCTTCAAGATTCCAGAAGTTATTTTCTTAAAATATGATTTTTTTTCATACTTTAATAATTTTTATATTCTTTTTGTTTCAAATTTGATCATATATAGCTTTAAAATAGCATTAAACAATAAAGTAATGAATGAATTCTCGATAAGTTAATTTTCACATTATTTTGATGTGAATAATTGCACCAATTACATCTAATAAATACTCGCTAATCATATACAACTAATTTTATATTTTTAATCTAAATATTTGAAATGTAACACATTTTGCACATTTCAACCTTGCACCTTGATATATTTGTATTACTCATTGATAAATATCTCCAGATGGATGATACCATCTGTGGAAAATATAATCCTTATAAATTTTCTTGCTTTTGAAAAAAGAAACACTTTATTGTTTTTTTTTGAAGTAACTGAAAACTCTATTACATAAATGTAATTTTCCATGAACGAGAAAAAAAATGAAACAATGCAATTCTCTAACAATCAACAAGGATTCCAACAGTACACTTTCACTATTGCCTCACAGTTTTATAAATAAATAAAAAACAGGTAGGTATGTAAATAAACAATACATCTATAAAACCTCCATGGCGCACGTGAAAGTAAACGTGCGATAACAAAGAGATAACAAAGAGAAACGAATGAAAATGAACGAAAGTAAAATATATGATATATATATATTTTTTATAAATGAAAATCAGAAAAATTATAATAAACCGGGCGTGACACATACAGTTTGACATACCAAGCCGGTTTGAGATTGCCACCAGCTTCTAATCCATGCAGCGAAATCTTGCTGCGATTGCAGTTCTTCCTCTCAGGTGGTGACGAATGATGGAAAGTCATTTTCACTCCGTTTCGTCCACCAAATCGCAACGACAAGTCAATTAAAACACGGTTAGAAAGCAATTAAGATGCGTTTCTAAACTCTCACCGAAAACGAGATTTCTCTCCAAGTTTCTTCACTCCAACATGAAACATTAATCAAACCCAGTGTTTTCCTTGGACAAATCCGAACACATATTGTTTCGACAACAACGACGTCGCAAAAATACTGCAATATTTGACACCTTGTTGCTCACATGGCGCAAGCAGCGATGTAATTAGCGCTATTAAAAAAATCGCGAGCAACACGAACGAACAAGGAGGAATTATGCTCAAGGAAGCGACTTTAAAATTAGATCCCAGACGACGAACGAACGGGTCACACACGATTTGAACGCACCTCTCGTCAGCGAGTGCCAGCAAGAAACTTGTTTATTTGCACTTGATGATGTCGATCGCTGCTCGCGGGTCACATCACAGCACTTGCATCTTTGGCTCGCAGCATTTCAGTATCCGGGACTGGCACTAATTGTACGGTGGAACTATTGGTTGCATATTGCGGGAATTTCGAACGAACCAAAAAGCAGAAAGCGTGCACTCGCACGATCAACAAACCGAATAGTTCACGGTAGAATTGATCGGTGATTGGGAGCAACCGAGCGGCGGGTTCGACGAGTGTTCTACACTCGACGACGCCTGCTGACGAACTGAGCTGGTTTTCGCTCTGCAGTCCTGCTGACTGTTGGTTTGGCTGGCTGGTTGGCGCAAAATCGCGGTTCGCATCGTATCGTTTCGTGTCTAGCACCTAAAAGTGTTGTTGTATAGTAAGACTGCCGCGAAGTGGATTTTATGTTTTTGCCAAACAAAGATTGGTATTTTTTAGCCATCGATAAACGAACGAATAATTCCTACTAGTGAAAACTCTTGAACTCAAAGGAATTTATGAAGGTTATGGTTTAAGGGATTGCAATTAAAACAAAATGTTGAGACCGAATTTAGAGCCAAAATCAGTGACATATTACTTTCGTTAGATAAATTTCAAATTTTAAATTAACTCTTTCCGGTACAGGTTTTTTGTACAAATATAGTCCGTTGCGGTACAGGAAAAATAAGTCGACGCGTCGCGACGCTTGGATTAAAAATGAACAGGTCGTAAATGTGTTCCATAAAAACTGGGCTCATTGTGATTTTCGGATTCTATTGGATATATGCCGTTCCCCAATACCATTTTAAAAGTTAGGAACCAGTAGGATTGAATTTAAACCGTTGGGGAAGAAACTAAATGTGAAAAATAAAGTGGGACATATTTTGTCCCACCATACCACACCCGTCAGAAAATAGGTGGTTTAAATTTTGTCCCAAAGTACCGGAAAGAGTTAAAGATAAGATTATATTTATTATTATCAGATTTGAAAACTATTGCAATAAAACTCCGAAAAGTCAAAGTCTTGCATCTCATTCATTATTCGATTATCGATGGCTAAACTATAACTGGATTCGTTTTTATGAATGTTTGTGTTCCACAAAAATTTTCAATTTTCTTTAATTTAATGTTATTTTAGAATAAAGAATCAAAAAATAGTACAAAAAGAATTTCTTCATTTTTTCGTATATCCAAAAAAATCTGATTTGTTTTTTAATAATTCTCATTTAGTTATAAGTAGAAAGATAAATAATTGATGATTAAAGAGTGACGAATCTGAAATATTTATAAATTTATTTCAAAATTTGTTATCTTCACTCTTTTAACTGTGAAAATCATATAAACAATTTCGTTACTGGTCTACTATACAGCAAATATACCGAGATTGCTAGAAATTGGATTTTATAATTTTTCCTTTTCTCTATTGTAAAAAAAGTTCTAAAGATATTGCCAACAGAGAATTGCAAATGAAATCATGTCAAATTTGTAACTGTTCCGTATTGGATTTTAGATGTATTTGCAAATTTGTGGAATGGTTTGTTTTCTTCACTTTTATAACTGTAAAACCCATAAAAACCACTTTGTTACTGTTTTATTATGCAATAAGGTTGAATTTAGTGATTTTCCCTTTATCTATTGCAGAACCGTGTGCAGAGCGTGTCAAATCTACAATTGTTCCGTGTTGTGCTTATAATATTTGCAAATTTATGAAAAGTTTTGCTTTCTTGACTTTTAAAACTGTGAAAATCATAAACACCACTACGTTATATTAAGATATAGAATACCAAATAGCTGCAAATTTTTCCTTTCTAAAAGAGTACCAAGGATATGACAAATAGACAATTGCAGTTTTATTAAACCGTGTCAAATCTTCAAACTGTATCTTGCTGGCTTTATTTATATTTACTAACTTATAACAAAAATGATTTCTTCACTTCTATAACTCTAATGTCACAAAAACCACTTGTGGCGAAATTGATTTTATGATTTTCCCTTTTCTCTATTGAAGAAAATTAATTACAAGGAATACGGTCAACAAAGAATTGCAAACACTTGACATTTTCGAAAAACCCTTGCAATTTTAACATGCAAATAACTTCTACATTATTAAGATTTTTTTAATAGATTGTGATGGTAGAGATTTGTAAGTACTTGCTTTTCTTTTTATGACGTTTTTCAAAAATACAAATTATATCTGATTTTTGACCATAACTAAAAAGTTAATTAACTTTACCTAATTATATCATAAATATTAGAAAGCAGGATAGAATTTATTTCAAGAAACGATATCGTAAAATAAAAAGATGTTTTATCTTTTATACTTTTTAATTGAATAGATGATCGTAAAAATCAATTTCCAGTTGGTTTGATAATTGTTTTCATTTAGTAATTTCTGAGTAATACTTTGTTATAATTTCCTAAGTGTACTATGTACTAATGTACGATAATTCAGTTTTTAAAGTACCAAATATTACAAGAAGATAAAACATTGTTTATTTTAATGCAGGTTCCACAAAATGATGTTTATTTTACAATTACCAGTATTTTTTTCTAGGAACTTAATCAGTTGATACACCTGGATAACAAGGAAAACAAACTGTATAAACCAGTGTAATAATGCAAAAATATCACCTAAGGAAAAAAGCGTACGGATATTTGAAATTGACACGTTAACTTTAAGAATTGCACTGATTCTGGGCATATCTTTCATCTTCAAAATTGCAAGATGTTGTTGCAAATCATTAACATTGTGAAATACTGAATTTATTGATCCTGCTCCAGTTAAATTGTTAATGCATTTGTTAATGAATTTCATATCTGCCAAATCAATATAATTCGTAAACTATGCCTTGTAATTATTCTTAATTTCTGTTGATATAATGAAACCGTACTAACACACCATCAAGAAATGTTATAAGATAATAAATAATTTATAAAATCAATATAATAATCATTTTTGACAACAGTTTACTGAATTTGTTAGTAGGAATTTAAAAACTGTAATGAATATGAAACCTTCCATAAATGAAGATTACAACTTAATAGATAATTCGCGAATTGAAAATTATCTTCTGTTATTCCTGTTACCGTGTCCTGCAAAAAAAAAAACAGCAACAACGAGACATGCACGAGCCTTGCAGAAATTGGAAGCCGTGAGTACTTGCATGCATGTTGTTCATATTTCAAACGATGCGGAATAAGATTCTGCGCAGCAAACCGCAAATGCACGCGTTGTATAACTTGTATAACGAATAGGAATAACACTTACTTCCGTATTTATATTCCAAGCAATTGTTATTATGATGCCAAAAATAGCACTGCTGGGACGGAGTCGCAGTGATTACACAATACCGATTGTAAAAATGTTGTCGAAAACTGACATATCATTATTGTCTGTCATACGAGTCAGACAAAATTTCATATTGCAATTACATGTAAACACGTATCAGAAATTAAATAATAAGTGATTCTGGAGGGAGAGAATTTAGATTTTTCATAACATATAAGAATAAAAATGTTATTATTATTATTTGACCCTTCAACCTCTGGATCACTTCTATCCCTTAAAATCGGGTTCATTGGATATTATGCTTTGGATGGATATTATTACCTTCTTCATTTTTCCATTCTTGAATGTTTGTCCTTAATTATTCGCCTTCAATTTCCTGATGCTTATTAATGTGCAGCATTAATGGAATTTAATTTTCTAAAATGTTTTTGCTTGACTATTCATTGTAGTAAAAAATAATTGATACTATTAAAAGCGAAGAAGCACACTGAAAGATTTTCGTAATATACTCCAATCGCTTTAATTTAAATAAATAATACTGTGCCAAGACTGCTTCATTGTGAGAAAAACGAGAGAACATAAATCTTTAAATAAATTTAATTTCAAAATTTCAGGTCGATTACTGATTATAGAAACACCTGATTTAATTTCTCAATCAATTTTAAAGATTAGTCTGTGATTATCCAATATGGTTCGAAATTCGGACTTTAGGACCAAAAGTATCAAAAACGTTTACTGTGCAATTGTAAGTAAATTAGCTATTTATATTACATCTGAAAATATTTTACGTTAACAGATTATATTGATATAAATCATATTGATCATGCCATAAAATATAAATGACAAATGATAGGATTCATGGTCAAAAGTACCCAGATAAAATCGGTGCATTGTATAAAAAATCATACAATTCAATAATAAATTAACCTTTTCCTTATTTATTTATATCTAAAATTAATCACACGGTCTTGAAATTTGAGACGGGTACAACAATTAAATTTTACATTAAAAGAAAATCTTTTTTATGAATAATACCGACATGTAATTTAAAATAATACTGTTCTTCAACATTCAAACAGTTGTTTAACGTTTGACAACTGTTTATAAAATGATCCAGATTAATTTAAAATTACACTTTCCTATATCTTGTTTTGATATAATTTAAAAATCTTCCAGAATTTTAACATCTCAATAAACAAAATTAGTTCGAACGTCGCTTTATTAGTCATTCCCATTCCAAGCCTTTTATTCACATCAAAAAACAGTCGCATTTAACGCAATTTATTGAATTTTGGCACAGATTGGTACGTAAAAACCCGCATAAATAGCTGCTGGGAAAATGGAGTTTGCCAAAACTTCAACGATCAACAAATCTCACTTAATTTAAGTGTTCGTACTACTTTTCTTCCTATTCATTCAATTTTAATCAAATCGTGATTAGGCAGTGATTTCTGATGTGAAAAGGACGAAGAAACAAACATTTTTTTCTCAATTTCAAATAAAAAAATCCAAAAATATAAGATCTTTGAGATAAATTGATAATGAAAACACAGAAGAAAATCACCACGAATTCAGGACACAGGATATTTTATGACAGTAAACAAATTTTTGCAATTTACCAGGTAGATTATTAATAATTAAAATCAATAACCACTTACTATTAATTCTAACTTTTCTGATGAAAATACACTAAAACTAAAGAATTACCAATTTTGCATTTTGCAAATCTGAAGGAGCTCTTTTTAAAGAGATTTTTAGTATTTAGTACTATTCTAAAACTTTCTGGACAAAGACGATGTCAAATGATATATTTTCTTGACTTTCTGTGTTGCAACTATTTAACAGCTCCACGTTTGCTTCTATTGTTACTAAACCCTAATCGTATTCTGCAAATTCAACTGGAATCAAAGCTGTCATCGAGACCTTTTTAGGTGTCATCAATTAGTAAGAAAATGGAGTCTACTGTATTTCGAATTTGGCAAAGCAAAAACGGTCGTGTTTGAAATGGATGATACAAATCGAAACTACGATCAAAAACACCTTTGATTTCCACAGAATTTATGGTACGGTGGGCAGATATAACCTACATCAACCATTTCGGTGGGTGTAATCGTTTTTGCTTCTGTTACAGTTCGTGCCAAGCGGAGACGCACACCGCAAAACACTCCAATTTTTCGTATACTAAACACAAACATTCAAATTTTGCAATTTACTCTTTCATGCGCTACGAAAAAGCTTATGATTAGCAATGTTAGTTCTTTATGCACGTGTATTTTAATGACTCCAAGTGCGACTAATAAATATAATTCGTTGCAAATACGTTATATATATACATATATATATATAATGCATATGTATACATTACATGTATATTAAAAAGAAAAATATATGAACGAGTCATCCATATACAGTTAAAAATTGCACATTTATGCATGAGTCATGCGAATGCATAAACAAAATAATATTTTTTTTGCAAGTTAATAACTAAGATTACCAACAACCCACTTGTAATGTATTGAAGCAATAACTGAGACGATTTGTTTACAAAGGCGTAATAAAAATACAAAGTCCAAAATATTTATGGTAGTTCTATTATTGCAAATATTGTTGCTTTTTTATTTTGATAATTCTTCATGGGAAAGGTGTCAATGAGGTAACAAAAAATAGTAATTTGAGAGTCTAGAATGAAGTCTCGTTTTTTTATGGTCAAATAAAGATCTTGTCTGGAACTTAGATAGAATTGCAGAAACCAAACTTGGAAAATGCAGTAATCGATTTTCGATAAATTGAGGTCTTTAGGACTAACAGGAGTAGATAAACGCATCACAAATCACCTTTAGTCGATGGAAGCTCTAAAAACTAGACATTATGAATCTCTTTAAAATTGCAAATCGAAGATCGTGAATGTGAAATGACATCCTTGAAGACATTCTTCAGGATGGTAGATAACATAAGAAGTTTAGTGTCCAATATATCAAAAATGCAGAAGTGAAGTTTTTATGTGACTATTATAAGTATCTTGAAAGAAAATAGTATTGGTACAATTTAAGGAAAACTTGTTATAATTAACACCAAAATAGTTTATTAGAAAAAAATCAACAACGAAGTGTGAAGAAATCGTCGGGAGAATCTTAATGATTCACAACTATATTTATATCCAATCATATCGATAAAATCATTTTCAAAAAATACATATTCGCTTTATTGCAAAAATATTGACATAGAAAATTTTAATGAATTTGCATCCAATTTTCTACAATAAAATCGTGTTTGGTGTGATAAGTTTTAGTTTTTGCATGCAAATTTAAAGTTCCAATAAATCAAACATTTATATACTGTAGCAACAAATTTCAGTACAAAATTTCTGTCACCGAAACTTTTTACATTGCATAATTCAAATTGTTGCCTTAATTAACTGCAATTAAATGGCAATAAAGTATTCCGTAATTATTCGTAGCAGACCTAGCAACAACCATTTTCAATGACAAAATTTCTAATAATTAAATATTACTTAATACTGACTTTGAACTTTCTCATTAATTTAAATCAAATGTTTCAGGATGGATAATGAATAACAAAATTGCTGATTCTTGACTTGAAATATATTTCTATTCCTGGGAGAATTTTGTAACAACTTCCATAACTACACAATAATTTGTACATTGTGTTACAGATCAACAACAATTTAGATAAAAAAAAAATTAGCAGAAAAACGTGACATATATTAATATATTAATTTGGATTAAAAAAAGAATTTATTTCGTTCAATTAATTCTCTTGTAAGATAAATAATTTTAAAAAATTTTAAACTCTTCCATATTTCAGAAAAAATTAAAAATAAATTATGGAAGAGATAACAACAAATCTATTCAAATACATTGTTATTATGAATTTATATTATACCATATTATTTTAATTCAATGTGAATTTTCAAACGAAGAAAGAAAAAGAAATAGTATCACTCATAAATAACACGCGTAAACGGTAATTTCCTTTGAAATCCAATTGGTGGAAAATTATTTTCCCGTTTATTTTCACAATTTGCAGATGCAATTTAGAATTTGAGTGAAAATACTCATTCTTGCAGCCAATAACGAAATTGCGCCGTGTTCTTATGAGTGCACGAACACGGCAGAACCATAAAATTTAACATATAAATAAGCATAACTGCAAGAACGTGGGTATAAATATAAATTATCTCAAAGTTTAAGTTTATCTGAGAGTCAAACGTATTTACGACTATTTAACACAGGAAATAAGAAAAATGGAGACACTATAATTATGATTGTTTAAATTACTTAATTACCACTTATTTTTTCATATTTTTTATATAAAGACAACTTCAAGGTACGAATTTTTAGATCCTCTAGTACAAATATAGAAATAAATGAGTCATAATACTTGAAGAAATTTTTTTTGAAAAACTACTCATAATTTATCTAATTTTTTACTCTAATATCGCTTTATTCACTAACTATAAAATAATAAATGGTGAATCTGACTTATTCAACATGATAACCTTCTGGGCATTATTT